>JBBYHQ010226358.1:0-23624 GCA_038382645.1 Spergularia azorica
TAAGAATTATTTATTAATTTTCCTTTTGAAGTGCGCAAAAGGGAGCGGGAAGTTTAATCTGGACCGGAGGGAGTAGTGGGTATTTATAGAAAATTTAAGGGAGGGGGATTTATTTGAAAAACCAAAAAAAAAACAGCCGTTAGACTCAAAACGGCTAGTTTTTTGAAAAAAACTAGCCGTTTTTTTAAGCGGGCTGAGGGCGGGCAGGGGAGGGCTAGTGCTTGACCAGTGCTTGACCAAGGCTTTGACCAGAGGTTGACCAGGGCTTTGACCGGGCTAGTGCTTGAAAAATCGAGCACTAGCACTAGCCCTAGTTTAACCGGACTTTGCAGTGCCTGGGTTGTGCCATGAGCAAACGTATGGGGCTCATTTACTACTTTCGCCATTAGCAAATTCAAACCTATTTGAGGAAATGTAATCATATGAAGGACCTCGAAATATCTTAAATATTTTTTAGGAATTGAGGTTGCTGAGAATTTGACCGGTAAATATTTCTCGTAGCGAAGATACGTCCTTGACTTGGTAACTTAGGCCTGCTTGGTTGGTTGTTAGCCTTCGGAGACGCCGATTCAACTTAATCATCGTGTCGCATTGGTTGGTGTCCGGATCTTGTCAACCCACTCTCGTATCGACGTTTAATTAGCCAATTGATATACCTCAGGAACACTTAGACCCGAATTGAGTTATGGTGTGTTGCTTTGCGAGTGGTGCATTATTTGAAGAAAAAACTGGGGAAAGATTTTTCTTCCAAAGCGATAATTGCCTTGCGGCTAGGGCCTTATCTGATGCCGATTGGGCTGCATGCGCTCTTAGAGCGGTCACGTACGACATATTTTGTGTTCTTGGGTGACTCCCCGGTTCAACTTGCTACTTAACAACTCGCTACTCAAGTTCGAATCCCACAAGGCCACAATTGACATTTTGTAAGCAAAAAAAAAATAAATAAAAAATAAAAATAAATAAATAAAAAACACAACTCAAAAACCATTTACAAACAAAACAAATTCACAACTTGTCAATAAGCCTGACTAGTGAAGACTGCTCTCCTCCTGCCATTCTCTCAACATAACCAAAAAAAAAAAAAGGGGAAAAAGTTACCAAAAATTCTTCATTTGCAGTGATTCAATCCATCAATGGCGGCTGTCCCTTCAACGAGTTTAAATTGCTCACTGAAAACTGGGCTGAACCAAGGTTGCGTAAAGTTGCAGCCTTTTTCATCGCATTTGCTGGGGTTTAATCCTTTGAAGTTTAACGGTCGACTGGCTGTATCTGCTACCACTTCTGATGCAAAGGGCAGTGAGAGTCATTTGCCACTTACCGCCTCGTCTCTCTCACCCTCTTTACCAAAGTATGTCCATTTTTCTCACCTTTGCCATTTTTTTGTATGATTTTCTGATTCATAAATTAGTCTTCTGAAATGGGTTTTTCCTACATTTGTCTATTCTGATTTTTTGTTGTTGTTATAGTGATATAAATTGGTTGGTTTTGTGTTAGAATAAAAGGGGAGTTGGAGGGGTTTTTAGAGAACATTTTGTATGAACAATTTGTAATGTTGTCCAGATAATTGAAAATTTTAGCTTGGTTTTTGATATGGGATATTGCTTGATTGGACAAATTGTAAGGGTTGTTCTGTTTGTTATGAAGCGGAAGGTGTGAGAATTTACGGTTACGGCATCCGTCAAGAGTGAGCGAACTGTAGCTAAGTGTAGACTTTAGTGGTTGGGTGGTTATTTGGTACTTTGGTTGAACCCGTAAAGCGATTTTCCGTGGAAGCGATGGAAGTTGCTCGGTAGTATGTAGGAGGGAGGAGGGGGGGGGGTGAAGTTCCACCATCATAGGTTCCCATGGGCGAGTTGTAAGCCATTACCTCAAAATGTGGCTAGTAGAACATTGCATGAAGTTTGAGGTCATGTGCATTTGTTCATTTTCGGAAGTGCCACTCATAGTTTCTTAGTGAGTAATTTATGTGCGTCAACCAAGCAATCACTTTGAGCTTCTTAGTAGCATGGATGATACATGAAACATGATTGTAGCAATTCTTGACCGCTGTGATCAATTAATTAAAGAGAAATTATTTGCTTAGGATTTTATGTTAGAGGTTGGGGTCTGATGATTAACCTGGATATTATGACTTCTTTCCCTTTATTACTTAATCTTGTGTGGTGCCAATGTCACTGATTAACTGAAGTTGGAATCGTAGATAAGATCTCTCACCGAACCAATTCCTATTCCTTCTTAAAAGCTGCTTTTCTCGGCTCCTTCCTAACCTCTTCCATCACCTGCATAATAACCTTGACATGAGTCTTTGTTTCCTACTGACAAAGCAAACAAAGATCATCATCACACATACCTATTCTATTGAGATTGTTTTTCAATTGGAGTTTCTTCCTTATAGCTAACCAGTTGATGACGCTAGACCTTGGGATCATATGCCTGCTCTACAAAAATCTACCCCAATCACATTAGGAAAATCTTCTCTCCGCAAGTCATATCCTCCCCATATAGTGTAAACTGAAGCAGTCCACCCATTGCTGAACCCTGGACACAGTTGCATCTTGACATTACATCTTTTCCTCCGATGCCAGCTTGAGGGGAGTAATCATCTATTCATCCCTTTATAACCCTTGATGTGAAATACTGATGTATCCATAGTATCAGGTTTTTCAAAACATACTCTCCAATGCTAGCCTTGTTCTAAAGGTATACGTCTACAATACCCAGATCACCAGCTTCGTTGGGAAGACCAAGAGTTTCCCAAGCAACCACAGGATTCCTAATCTTATTGACACCCTCTTAAATTGACACAAACACAATGTTCTTGCACATTGACACAATATTCTTCGACACTGTCTTGGGCAAAATGAATACTCTGACCCAATAAGCATGTAGATTGATCAGAACTGATTGAACCAAGTCTCAATCAACATGCATAGGAGAGGATTTTAGCATCTATAGCTCTGATTCTTTTGACTATCCTCTAAGCATGTTGCAGTCGATGATTGAGATTCTGCAAGCTGTTATAGGGACTTCCAGGTATCAAAAGGGCAAATGGGAGAGAGCCCTGCCTAAACCCTGACGATTGAAGAATTTCATGACCAAAAGTTGTCTTCACACCAGCAAAATACAGTTCTTTTTTGGTTGTGTTAAAACAAAGACTTGAAGTCCTCGAGAAACCCCATAATAAAAGCAATGCATATATCACCTCCCATTTGCAAACTAACAAGTAATGAGCAAATTATAGGTGAGTATTATAGATCGGTTGGCTTTGTGATAGAAATGAAGGGGAGTTAGATGGGCTCCTGGAGAACAATTTGTATGGAAATTTTGTAAT
Source organism: Spergularia azorica (assembly GCA_038382645.1). NCBI lineage: Eukaryota > Viridiplantae > Streptophyta > Magnoliopsida > Caryophyllales > Caryophyllaceae > Spergularia > Spergularia azorica. The sequence continues at coordinate 3,332 of JBBYHQ010226358.1, forward strand.
GTTGTTCTGATAATTGAGAAGTTAACTGGTTTCGGATTTGGCATATTACTTGATATGGCCATTTTGCTTTGTGTTTGAAGGTTGTCCTGTTTGTCCCTGAGAAAAAATTCTGAGAGCTTTCAATACCAAGAAAAAGTTAGTGAAACTGAAAGTAGAGTGTGGATTTCATCTTCAGTGGATGACTTCTTGTTTGGTACTTTGGTTGAGCCCGGATAACTCCGCAGGATTTGGGATATAGCTTGATACGACAACTTTTCTTTGTGCGCAAGGGTTGTCCTGTCTGCCTTTGAGCAAAAGGTGTAAGAACTAATGGCACCATGGAAGAGTGAGTGAAACTTAAAGTTGAGTGTAGGCTTTAGTGGTTGACTGGTTGAACCCGGAATTGGAAACTCCACTGGAAGTAGTAGCTGGATGCGATAGAAGTTGTTCGGTAGTATGTAGGAGGTACAAGTTCCACCTACCTAGGTTCCCATGGGTGAGTAGTAAGCCGTTCCCTATTATGTGGCCTGTTGAACTTTGCATGATGTTTTTGGTCCTGTGTGTTATTCATTTTCGAAGTGCCACTCATAGGGTCTTGGCGAGTAATTGTTGACCTCTATGATCATTACGAAAATAAATACTTGACTTCGGATTTCGTTTTAGAAGTTTGAGTCCTATTAATCTGATTGTCATGACTTCTTTCCCTTTATCAGATGATTTTATATGGTGTGGATGTCACTATTTAACCACCCCCCCCCCCCGGCGCCTCTTTTTTCTGATAAGTTAGTTTTAGAGACACATCAGGCCATTAGTTAATGTTGTACATAGCTCTGCTTCTGGCTATGGGTTGATGTATACCTTCAATGCAAAGGTTGCTTTTCAACTTTAGTTCCTGTAGTGTTTTCACAGTTTTCTTGGGAGTTCTCTTGTTTGTTCTTACAAACTGTAGATAGGTAAATGATACTGATGCAGGATAAAAAAAATTATGTGACGTATATTTTATCTATAGTAGAACTGTGGGTACGCATCCATAAGATCTGGTTAATGGTACTGTGTATCGTTGGAGGGCTGACTTTTCGGGTTTCTTTTGTCGCAAATCATCTATGATGTGTCCCTAGACCAATTCCTGCTTTTACAAGTGTATTCATCGAAAATTGGTGTTGGACTATGGTTTGGGCAGAATTCTTTCATGATTTTTGGATTCAGAAATTAGTTTGCTGACATGGGTTTTCTATCATTTTTATATGCTGGTGCAGTGATAAATTGGATGGTTTTGTGATAGAAGGAAAGGTGAGTTGATGGGCGACTCGATGAAATTTGTATAAAGGTTTGTAATGTTGCCCCAATGCTTGAAATTTTTGCTGGCTTTGGATTTGGGGTATTGCTTGATACGACAAATTTGTTCCGTGTAAGGGTTGTCCTGTTTGTTCTTAAGCAAAAGGTCTGAGAATTTACGGCACCCATGAAGAGTAGTGAAACTTAAGTTGAGTAAAGACTTTAGTGGTTGACTGGTTGTTTGGTACTTTGGCTGAACCCGTAAAGTAAACTCTGTCAGAAGTAATAGCTTGATGCGATAGAAATGTTCGGAAAGTTCCACCTATCCAGGTTCCCATGGGTGAGTTGTAAGCCAATTTCCCCTACATATGTGGTAGGTGGAACCTCGCATGAAGTTGTAGGTCATATGTGCTCGTTCTGTCTTTTAAGGACTAGGGAGATAAATTCTGGACTGGGGATTTTGTTTTAGAGGTTAGGGTCTGATTAACCTGAATATTAGTTTTAGAGACAAGTGATCAAGCCATTATCTTGTCCACTAGTTAATGTTGGGCATGGCTATGCTTCTGCCTCGGGCAAAGTTTGCTATTCACCTTTTATCTTGTAGACTTTTTGCAGTTTTCTTGGGAGTCCTCTTAATTGTTCTAAGTTTCTGACATACTTTTGAGAAATGATACTAATGCAGGATAAAAAATTTGTATGACGCTTAAAAGATTGCAAATTTTTATCTAGTAGAACTGTGGGTACCCATTTGTAAGATCTGGTTGATGGTGATGAGGATCATTGACATACTTTTGAGAAATGATACTGATGCAGGATAAAAAATTTGTATGACGTTTAAATGATTGCAATTTTTTATCCAGTAGAACTGTGGGTACCCATTTGTAAGATCTGGTTGATGGTGATGACTCTGATGAGGATCATTGAGTTTCGGCTTTAATTTGTACGATGGAACAGAGATGGTCAACGGTATTCCTGCTTCTTTTTTCTTTTCTTTTTTTTTTTTTTTAATTCTTTTTGTGTTTTTTTTGGGGTTCATTACAAAGGGACATTACTTGCGATTTGATTTCTTACAAGGTAGGAACTAGGAAGTGGGGAACATGTTAGATTATGGGTGGATACATGTAAAACTTATACTCGTATGTGCTTCTCGTTTTCTTTTCTCCTTAGTCTGCATATATGGCCCTTTTACTTTACATAATGCCTCTCGGCTGTAAATTTTACCATTATTTGGGGTGAGGGGTCGAACATCTCTCCTTTCTTTGGAAAACGCCAAGTATCTGAGCTTCATAATCAAGTTTCTGCTTTCAAGATGTGTCCCTGTAAGGCTGTACCTGTACCATCATTTTAATGCAATGTCTGTGTGTCTCACAAATTGAGTCAATGGAGTCCAACACTTTGGATATGTACCCGTTTCCGACATCCGTACTCGAGTTAGTGTAACATAGGACATGCATGCATACATTCCTACATTGTGAAGTTCATTCAAAGTTATTTGGGTTTTGTCGAGACTCGAGAGCATTTGGTATTAAATTTCGAGGTTTTGGGTAATACCAAAGGAAGGAAGTTGTCATGGAGCTGCACAATGGCTGTTTGGTGCATTTGGTTGGAGGTAAATTATGTCATCTTTTCCCGGATGGAGGATCTCTTTCGATTATCTACGGGGAAAAGGTTGTTGGTTCTAGATTCTTTGTGGGCTGAAATTCAGATGCTTAGTTCAATTTTTTTTCCCCTAGCGGAGTTGGCTTCTTTTTAATCATTTGCGTTTGAAGACTGCTTTTGTCTATTTCTTTGCTTTTGTAATATTTAATTTCGTGATTAGAAAAACGAAGTCGAGTTCTCCTTTCTTTCTTTCTTTTTTTTTTTTTTTTTTTTTTTCATGAGATCTTTTTGTCTTTTTACTGCAGTTTGATATCTTTGTATGGTAGACTTAGATGATTTGAGATTTGAGCCTTTTTTCCTATGTTTCAGCTTTATATGATGTTATGTACTGACTACGTCCAACTTCCAAGGCCTTTGTGTTTGTTCATTGAAAAACTACGTCGTCAGTTTGGCTTGTACAAGAATTGTGGATGTCACATGCAAATGGTCTTGCCTTCGATTAAGTGCCCTATTTCGTATCTAACTGTTGTTTTACGTTACCTAGGGCGAGGCGCCACACTATATCAGTATTTGTGGGGGATGAAAGTGGAATGATCAATCGAATTGCAGGGGTATTTGCTAGAAGGGGATATAACATTGAATCCCTTGCTGTTGGATTGAATAAGGACAAAGCTCTCTTTACCATTGTTGTATGTGGAAGTGATAATGTGCTGCGCCAAGTGATGGAACAACTTCAGAAGCTTGTGAATGTTATGCAGGTCGTTTTTTGTTTTGGATATTCAGTTAGCCTTCATCCAGTCTTCATTTAATATTTTAGATTCTTTCTAAAACCAAGCAAACATCTTTTACTTGTAGGTGGAAGATTTATCTAAGGAGCCTCAGGTTGAACGTGAATTGATGCTTGTGAAAGTTAGGGCTGATGAAATTAACAGAGCCGAGGTATCTGTTGATAAATATTCCAAGATCGATGTTTGTGGAGCATTAAGTTCTAGTTGATTTTATGCAGTGACTAGTTTTATTAACTGGTTATCTCTCTGCTTGTTTGCGAGCTGTTAATTTTTGCCGACTACCTTATTTTAATCAGTGTGCTCAATCCTCTTTATTGGTGCTGCAGATTATGTGGTTGGTGGACATCTTTCGTGCCAAAATTGTGGATATATCCGAGGAATTTCTGACTATGGAGGTGATGGCCAGATACATTAAGCAAACAGCATTAATGTTGTACACCTTAAGTTTTTAGACAGCAGCTGATATCTTGAATTGTCTATGTGCATTTCCTTCTTTTGTTCTTCTATCTATTCCTTGATGCAAATTTCTGATAGCGTAATTTGATGCAGTACTTAGCAAAGACTGCCTGCGAAAGCAAAATGTTTTATTTCACCCATTATATCATTTTACTATGTGATATTCACTGCCTAGGTTTAGGTGATTTAAATGGCCATGTGAAGTTACTTTTGAGAATGGGGCATGTAGCTTTTCTAATTGTACACCCGACCGCCCCCTATCCACCACAGGCAGAAATCTTTATGGCATGGTGTAATGTTGTTACTGGTGTAATTTGTTGTTGAACTAGTATCTGATGGGCCCAAAGGACATGACCTGCCTGTTTAAGCCCGTAAGGGAACACAAAGATACAAAGAACTCTAACAATTAGGCTTTAAACTGCTGCGACTGTTGAGGGCTTAGAGAAAAATCTGATACTTAAATATCCCCGACGACCATAGAGATTATGGTGGCTGACAACTGAGACTTGGATCCGAATTCGTGATTGATAAGTAGGAGTCTATCCACGGTTTGTGTGATTCATTTATGCATGGAAAAGAAAGCCAAGAGCCCTGTATATCGAGCTCAAAGATGATATCCTAGTAAAAATCTTGCCCATTAAAAACCAAGATGCCTTTCTCCCATAGTGGGGTTTACGACTGGAAGTATGAGGAACTGCAAACCAAGACCATCTTTACACCATTTGTGTCTTTCAATTAAGTACCATGTGCCTTATTACCTTTAAGTGTCTTCTTTTCTTACACGGGCTTTTGGCAATTTCATTGACCTTCAAGTTGCACAAACAGGTCACGGGAGATCCTGGAAAGATGGTTGCTGTGCAGAGAAACCTTGCCAAATTTGGAATCAAAGAAATTGCTCGTACTGGAAAGGTTAGGTTCTGATTCTTTCAGTGTTTTCATTGTATGAAAGAGCTCCTAACTTCAATTCTGCAGCTGTTGTCACCTTTTCTTCTAGGTTTGTAGTGGGGTCGAAATTTGACTCTTCATGTTTATTGCTATAGATTGCGTTAAGAAGGGAAAAGTTAGGTGAGTCTGCGCCTTTCTGGCGTTTTTCTGCAGCCTCTTATCCTGATCTTGGAGAACCTTTGCCTTTGGATGGTCTTTCTGGAATTTCAGACCAAGCACGTGATGTCAGTTCATCAGATTTCTCCATGGAGGTACATTTCATAAATGCTTCACAGTTCACCCACACACATATTGTTATGCTGAAGTTGTAACTTGTTCAGCTTAAGAGTATGGCTGTTTAAATTGGTACTTGTATCTTGTATTTTCTTCTGAAACCTTATTGTAAGAATGCATAGTTCTTAATTTCCAAAACTTTTACCCAATTTGTATCCTGTGGATGATGCTTCACTCTACGGATACTATCTCATATTTCTTTTGTCATATTTATCTTTGTTGATTGTTTCTTACTAACATCTTGCTCTTGTGGATCACACCTTTTCTTATCAAGGGGGATGTGTATCCTGTTGAACCCTTTGATGGCCACCCTGTTTCTCAAGTCCTTGATGCTCACTGGGGTGTCTTGAATGATGAAAATGTAAGTCACTATTCTTGTTCATAAGCTGATGGTCTTTGCATATTTTCATCATTGATTAGCTATTTTTATGGATTGCAAGTTAAAAGGACCTTGCTCTTAATATATATTTGATGTCCAGCGACAGGTGTCTCCCTAAATAAATGGCGTTTGATCTCCTTTTCCCCTGTTTACTAAACGATACCTGTGTACAGTACAAATAAATTGATCATTTAGCTGATGGTGGGGCTTTATGTCGCACGAAGCTACCACATTAGCCTCCATAATTTAGGAAAATTTGAGAAATCTGTAGCTACTAAAAAGTTAGGGTCCTTTATCTTGTGAGGTTGGAGGCTTAGAGCTACAGAAAACAAGAAACTGAAGTAGTGTATGCTACTTTTGTGTCTTGGCTCTTAAATATACACAGATGATTTTATCAATGTTCTTGCGGTTTTGTAGTAAATTGTTAAGGAATGTGCTGGAGTTACCTTACCACAACAATAGCGAAGCAGAAACACAACCTTTAAAAAGGTGTTCAAGGGTAAATTATATCATGGCCCTTGGACCATAGTAAGCTTGGCATTGTATTTTCACATCAGTGGGGCTTGGATCGTGGTAATAGAATTTTCTACTTTGGATCACAGTCTCCAACCCCTGTATTATGTGGAGAAATGCATGCTCATAATGGTTTAAGGACCATAGTATAAAGCATTTTGGTTCATGATGACACAGTTCCGCAATCTTCACATAGTTGTTAGGATGCCTATTTTTATTTTATCGAAGTTCTTTGCATCAGATGCTTACGAGGGAACTAATTTATTCTCTCTAAAACAGAGTAAATTGATGTGAATGGGAAGGCCTGATGGTTTCGAGGTTATAAATCATAATTTTACAATTACACACCATTTATATCTCTTTGGAATGTGAATCAAAGCTGTTAGCACTTGTAGTTTAATGTTGCTAGTTTAGAATGTGAGTGCTGGACTTCGAACTGTCGCACTCGAACTCCTATGGTCAGTGAACTCCTATTGTATGTAAGGTGGTTCATTTGGCTATTTGGTGGTGTATGTGGATAGAAGGGAATCACAGTGTGATTGGTGATATTGCTTGTGCGCCTCAAGAGTTCAGGTTCTGCATTTTAAAATTGTTGTAATCGGCACTGGACTTTTCTTCTGTTTGTAGATGTGATCTCTCATGATTGCTTGAGAGCTTAACCTTCTAACTCTCCTTTTGTATACCAGCGTCACGTCCTTGGTGTCTTTTTGTACTTGGGAATCACCCCCTTGGTATCCTTTGATAGACATCCTATATTAATGATAATACACTGAGTTCATAGTGACTTTATCTTAGTAAATTTTCATGAATTTCTCATTCTGGATGGCTGGAAAAGAAGCTCTATAATCAAGTGTATTTATTTGTCGTTTGTTCTCGGTGCTAGTTATTACTGGCTTCGTGCTTTCAGTGGGGGTTTGAGCTGATAATGAGTAGGAATGGCAGTCTCGACCCTACCCTATGGATATCCATCCACCCTAAATTGGATTGGATATGCAGCTTTTTTTTTTTTTTCTTTCTCTGTCCATGTGGATGACCATGGTAATGCATCACTATCAGTGAGCCCTGAGCAGCACTTAATACTGAATCTTGTATACGAAAATCCTTTTTTCCTTGATGGAAACCTAATACTCAGCTGGTTATGTGTAGACAAGCGGGATAAAGTCACACACTCTGTCGATGCTCGTGAATGATAAGCCTGGAGTTCTCAATGTTGTTACAGGTGTTTTTGCTCGCAGAGGATGTAATATTCAGGTCTGCTGCTTATTCAATCCTTGTGTGAATTATTTGTGTTTTGTATCAATGTTGAAGCTTACAGTAGATTCGGTTGCTTGGCTCCAGAGTTTAGCTGTCGGTCATGCTGAAGGTGAGGGTCTATCTCGCATTACCACCGTAGTTCCTGGCACAGACGAATCAATTAGCAAGTTGGTGCAGCAGCTTTACAAGTTGATTGACATCCATGAGGTGAGAATTCCTAATCGCTGGGCTTACATATGCTGGTGCATGAGTTGTCCGACTTGTCCCAACTGGCCATATCCATATGAGCACATGTACATGATTACTACTATTCTAATAGCATTATTACCTTAAGAAATGTATGCTCGATTATCAATCTACTATAGATAGAGTACTAGTTACATTCAATCTTTCCTGATTTTTACTCCAATTTATAGTGCACAATGACTAGTTTTCCCCTTTCCATTTCCAATGGAGCCAAAGACTAATTATTCTTTTGGTTTTTGGGATATAATGGAATAAAGCAAATTGGCTCATAAAATGTCTGTGCTTCTTATTTTGTGAAGTAGCAGTCAGTCGGTGCGATTCTCGAAGCAATTTTCATTTTGGGTCATCCGTCGCAGCTTCTCTATGTTTTAATAGCGGTAAGGCTTGCGTGCATCCGACCCCCCCTTTCCTCACCTTATGGCGGGAGCCTTTAAGGCACTGGGGTTAAAGATGTTGTTGTTGTTGTAATGACTAGTTTTCCCCTTATAAAAATGAGGCCGTCAGAAGTCTGTGTGTGGGATCAGGTGAAACCTTACTCACAGCCAATTATTGGAGACAGGGGAAGAGATGTGTTATGATTCTAATTATTCATAGGAAAAGGGCTAATCAGCTATGTTGTTCAGATAGAAAATAGATTTAAAAGGGAAAGAGTTGTTAAATTAGTCAAGTGCAAGAAATGTCAGCTTATGTATCCAGAGGCTCACGATCAAAGGTTAAGGGGAGTGACTGTCTCAGAATCTCCAATCATTGTCTTTGGCTAAAGGCTGGGTAAAATAGAAACTAAGACGATAAACTAGAAGTGCAACTCAGTGGTTGAGTTTGTTACTAATTTATTCTGAACTCTGAAGCCATTGGTTGCCTATGACTTTGTATGAGTATGACTGGTATCATTTATTTTTATTTCTTTCCCCCTGATGCAGGTTAGAGATATTACCTACCTGCCATTTGCTGAGAGAGAATTGATGTTAATTAAGGTCGCTGTCAACACTACTGCTCGGCGTGATGTCTTGGACATTGCTAGCATTTTTAGAGCCAAAGCAGTGGACGTTTCTGATCATACCATAACACTTGAGGTAAGATACTGAAAAATTACTGCCTGTGAGTTTTTACTTGCCTGTTTTCTGCTGAGGACGTATGGCATTCTGAGTGCTGTAGCTCTCCGTTCTTCTGTTTGTTAGATGCCTTGATTTTGGTGTAATTTTCTGATTTGTGACCCTTTCTGGGTGTTGTTATCTGTCTGTGAGTAGCATCGTCTGTATTTTGTTTTGCTTATATGTTGGTTGATAGGATTCATGTGTGTGGTTTTTTTTTTTTTTTGCTGTCTTACTTATCTTGAGGGGGTTTTTGTTTGTCATTATATACTCCTCGAACCCAACCATCAAATAGTTGTATGTAAGCGGTTATGCACTTACGCTCCATAACTTGTCCTAGCTCTTTCCTTTAATTTTGTTCTGCTTTGTTTCCTTTTCTTGAGCAAAGAACTTTGGGCATTATGTTCTTTTCATTTTCGTTTTTTGTTCAAATTTTTTTGTGTGATAAGGTTATGATTTTCATTTCTTGATCTTCAGTCTCTGGTTATTTCCTTAGTCTGGTTCTAATTGAGGGGAGTCTTGACATTTTGTAGCTCACTGGCGTTATAAGCAAGATGGTTGCACTCCAACGATTGCTGGAACCCTATGGTATCTGTGAGGTAGGATTTCGGCACCTTAGTGGTTGCATTGCTCCAACAATTGATGCTTAATATTAAATCGTGTTAATTCCATATTACTTCAGGTTGCACGAACTGGACGTATAGCATTGATCCGTGAGTCTGGTGTGGACTCCAAATATCTTCGTGGATATTCTTTTCCTTTGTGAGAAGATCTCTTTAGCTACTTCGTCGAAGCCTGGGAAAAGAACATACAGTCTTGAAAGTTATACGACTGCTATACATTTTTTTTGTAAGTTTGTTCAGTTCTCTCAAACAGTTTTGTAGGCCAGGAGAGTATTTCATTTGCTGATAGTGCGTAATGTTTTTTGATCTTCTGTTGGATCTGCAACTTGACCGACATCGGTTTACAATGGTATACACACAAGCTAAGGGTTCTTGCATTCTGCACAACTTTCGTAATCACTAATCAGAGAAAACCTGTATACTGTGTATTCGATACGCAAAGGCGTGAATTGCTCCCCCCCTCCCTCTAAAGCAGGGATTGGAAAAATTAGTGCTTGGATATCTACGACTTTGTCTTTTTATTGTCTTCACTCTTCACCCATCCCAACTACTGGCAACTAGTTGATCCATTCAAAAGCGTTTTTGCAGGACCTCATTCAATGCTACTCTCTTCTCTTACAAGCTTCCTTTTGTTTTTGGGTCGTAAATTGTTAATACGAATATAAAGACTACTCCATCAGATTTTTCATTGCTCGAGAGAAAATACGTAAGTTGTCAGCTAAGCCATTGTTTGTTGTGTTACAAATTGTAGATAAAGTGAAATTTTTTTGTTAACGCGATCATGACCAAAAGAAGAAAAAAAGATAAATTACAACTCCGAGTTCAGCACCATGCTCATACTAAACGGGGTGGGAGTGGTAGGAATACACTAGCTCATCTTAGGGCTCGATTCTGTTCTCGTTCGAATGAGGAAATTACTTTCGTACACAATTCTCTGCGAGATATTTTTTGTTGATCTAATATGATCTTCCGGTCCCAATAAAAGTCACTCACAAGTCACAATTGCAATATAGAAGAGGGCTCTTTTATCTCGAATAGCATAGGACAAAAGACGGAATGGGAGAGACTGAACAGGTTGGAATCACAGGCCATCTGCAACTCACTTACGCGGCCTAGATAGTAAGCTACTGCGGTGTTGAGGTTGGTATACAGGAGAGTGGAGACCATCAAAGCATCGCGAATTTGACATACCAATAAAGGGCATAGTCGAGAATTTAATCGTTTCTCAGTTGCTTGTAAACATGCAGGGAGCAGTAGTACAGACACTTGAGACAGTCATGTAAGATATCAGTCAGGCAAATTATCGAACATAAACAATACATATGAAAAGGTGTCTTGAAGTTGATAAATTGTCTCTTATAATCTACATCCCGATTCTCTGGCAGACGAGCCAAAAACCTCCAAAGGCACATCTTACATCTCATCATTATCGACCAACAATTGCTCTCTAACTACCGATATCAGCAGTATTCGGCACTGCTGCAAACACTAAAAAATTGAGGGTGGAGCGTGGACAATGAGATGGCTTTGATAAGCATATGGAATTGGACACAAAATCCAGATTAGAACATTCGATACACAGCCCCCAAAGAAAAAATAACAGACCTTTCGATAATATAATGCTATAAATTCGGCAACTTCGCACAAAAGAATCTACAAATGGTAAAATAGCTACACCTTCGCGAACAATCAGACACCAGCCAAATGGCTTGCTGCATCAGAGAAGATTTGAAGTCGCTAAACATTGCATTACCTTACTGTAGGCAACTTGAATTCAACACATAAATCTATAGATTGGCAAAAGTACAATCTAGTATACAAAACGATAGCCTCAGCAAGTACAAGCTTTTCTCAAACTTTAAGGGCAGCTTTGTGAACCATGGTCTCCTTGTGTATTTGATGGCAGCTCTTCTCAACAAGATCAAGGAGCTTCTCCAGGTTCATTGACCAAGAATTGAGGATGTCATTGCTGTCCTTCACAACCTGAAAGCATACGATTCCCATTGGCCTGTCTATCTTCGCTACCAGAGCTTTAGAAACCACCATGTCAGACAGATGCTTCTCTGCATCCTGAGACATTAATGTTACCAAGTTGGGAAACCAATGAGATTTGAGTGACAAGGGGGAAAAAAACACAGCATGTACATTTTCATGTTTACTGTGTAGTTCTTACACTAAGCTCTATATTATTAAAATTTGCACTTAAAAACTCGCAGATCATATTCGGTCCCGAAAAAAAAAATCACAACTAGCTAAGTAAATACAGTAATACCACAAGAATCAAAGAGTGCTCATTTCTTCTCCCTTCTACAAGGATACAGCACATCGATAGAACAAAAAACATCAATCATTTTGGGGTCATTTGGGCTGAACGAGATTCCTGAACTTCTTGAAAAGGATGTCACTCTTGGGATTATGTTTAGGGAGGGTTGTATACCAAAGTATCAAACCTCACTAAGGCAACCGTATCTTGAAGTAAAACATTCCAATTTCTTGTGAAGGATGTGACTCTTAAGATTATGTATAGGGGAGGATTTTATATTTAGCCTCACTAGTCACTACACTTGCGGCAACATGTAGTTTAAAAGGGAACAGATTGTATTTTCTTAACTCAAAGAACTACTAATCTCAAGCTTTACATAATTTTTTACAGAACTGTTTCGTTAAATGCAAAATAAACACAAATCATACAAGTCCTACATTTCTTATTAGGTCGATTAAAGGGAAAACTTTGAGAACATTTGTATTTTCTTAGCTCAGAGAACTATTAGTATCTCAAGCATCAGATATTTCTTTTAAAAAACTGCTTAGTTAACACGAAAATAAACATGAATCCCACACCAAGCAGTGGTTAAACTTTGCTTATCATCCTTCTCCAGTAAAACGTATGAGGTGTCATTATAAAGGCAAAGCTGTTTAGCTTCCCCTTGCCCACTTGCCTAACTGAAAGATTCTATCAGGAGTCCCAAAAAATTAAATTGAACATGGTGAAGTCAAAACTCATACTTAACTCTGAAATGAGCACATATTAAAGAAAACATTCGAGAAGAAGGTGGTTTTCATACTTCAATTGGTATCTAAGGCATCAAGTAAAGAAGGAAATAAGGAATGGGCTTCAAAAACTCAGTTAGATGAAAGAGTAGAGCATCAGACATACAATCAATTCGGTTTTCAGTGTTTCCCTCTACTGTTAGTAAAGTACATCAGCCAAAGCATATCAAACATAGGGAATTAGAAAACAGCAATTTCCAGAAGTTGCAGATGTGATTTTATTTCGAGTCCTTAGTTTAACAATAACAAAGCTTAAGACCAATATGTGTATACCCGCCCATAATAAATAAAAACAGGAGAGAGTAATTGCAACTTTTTCTAACTCATAAAAGCAGACAAACCTTCAAGCTGAGACATAGTAGATCTGAAACTCTCTTCAAGGAGATCCTCGAATAATATTTTGAAACCACGAGTATATTCTGCAAAAGAGCAACAGATAAAAAGATGTGATCAATAATTGAATTACTTTTTAAAGGGACAAGTAGCACTAGATCAATAAATAGTATTGCTTACGTGTTCAATGACCCGTTGCCTTAGATCTTCGGCAGCTTTTTCTCCTAACGAGCCCCCGAGCAAGTTCTTTTCATTATCAAATTCAACCTCGAATTCGTTCCAGAGATCTGTCCACAGAATAACCTCCATTGTGACGAGCTGCTTCAACAGTGATCTATACAGCACATCAAGAGAACCCATTAATCAATGTAAGGCAAGCAGATGTAAAGCAGGTCATAACTGGAACAGAAAGTCTTTAAAGCAAAGTCGCATACTTGAACTTTGGAATTTCAGAAAGATTCTTATCCTCCAGAGTAGAGTTAAGAAGACTTGACTGCATTGGATCATGTGGAGCAAGAGCTAGATACCAGCAAATTTTCCTCAAGATCTGCATAAAACTATATATCATACAAATATTGTGGCCCCAGATGAATATGCTTGTATTATAAAAGGGAGCGTCCTATACCGGAATCCACTGCCCAGGATCTTCCTTGACAGATGGTATGTCATAGATCGACTTGTAGCATCGACATATTTCAAGGTAATCATTGTGGTGCCTATAGTATCTGAAGTAGAAGAAAATCATCAGCTCAGAATACAAACTTTCAGTCAGACATTAAAACAGTATATTATATAGGACCAAAACAATGAAAGCAATGTCCACGTGTAAAAGATTTCACAAGACAAATCCAGTACGCTACTAGAGCGATTATCTAATCACAAAGACCACAGACCGGCTATCAAACATTTTTTTTTCACATACAGAGTAGTTCTCAGCTACTTATTTGCTAGGAAGTACAACATCCTTGAAAAATCCTAAGTAAGTGGACTAAATGTCTTTCTTCAGAAAGGGGTTAGCACAGACGACACCAAAGAAAACGTTTTCCTCTTTGAATAACTAAGTTAAAGAGTTATACAGACATTGCTATTGGAAGGCCGGTCATTTCTAGTGTAATGGCTAGAAAAAGAACCATTCTTTTAGGACGTACTGACTTGGTCAGCTTATCCTTTGTATATATATGATAAGACGATGAACTCATGAAAGATCAGTGGCCAACAGCTCACGAACAAACCCATACGGACTACTGTCCCTGCCGCCTGCATTACTTTGATTCTCGAGTAATTGACTCAAATGTGCAGAATTCAACATAACATAGGTCATACTTGTTTCTTTCACTATAACATGCAACAAAATACACATAAGAAGTAATGGTTAAAAGAATGGCATTTTTCACATCTTTCCATAATCAAGATGACTCAAGAGGCTTTCTTTTGACAAGTACAAATCTAAAAAGTAACTTCAAAAAAAAAAAAAAAAACAGTACGTCCATTTCCTCATTATCATGGCCATCCACCAGAAGTTCTTCGACAGATCAGCTCAATATCTCCCTTAGCGTCTGATCTCCAACAGTGACAAGTAACCTACCATCTGCTACAATCACTGCCCTATGTGAGAAATTTCACTCGTATAATTTCTTAAACATGAAGCTAGACAGATAGGATTGTCCTTCAACTCATTCCTTTCACAGTTGCCATCCATACCATGAGCAGCCAGCAGGCTTTGTTTTCTTCAACTTAGTAACGTTGAACTTACTTTACCACTTCAACTTGTAACTAAAATTTCCAGACCTTTTCTAAAGTTGAGTTCTATCTTAAGTCTGCTTAAAACTCCTGAACTTCTCTTGAAAAACATTATTTTCAGACAACCCCATGACGCTACATACAGACCTATTTGAAAACATGTCACAACTCACAATAACTATTCAAGAGTAGAAAGTGAACTCCAGGACACCTACTGCAAGTATCCGACAAAGCTACAAGTTGGGAAACAAAAAGAACCAGAAAGTAACTCACCGAATCATCAACTCATAATAGATACGCTTCAGCTCTGGCAAAGTTGGAATATCAGCAGGTGCCTCTTCTACTATAGCATCACCTTCCTTAGGTTTTTTCTTTTCTTTTGAAGGATCAATATCAAACACCCTGGGACTGATCTTTCTTGAAAGAATTTGAGCCCGAACATAGTCTAGCCGGTCCAAGCAAAGACGAACCTGAGATACAGTGAATAAATCCAAACATAAAAACTCAGCTTTTTAACAAGTACAACGGAGGAGGGGGGGGGCGAGAAAATGTTCAACAAGCAAAACGAACATGCAGGTTAAAAGGCAATACATACTTGATCAAGAATGAACGCTATTTTCTCTGTTTTTGCCATCGCGCCAAAAGTTTCAACCTGCATAATGTAAGCACAGAAAATGATAATTACATCGGCAGCTTATGACTAAGAATATATCCTCAAGATGCACAAGATCCAGATAACACCAAAGCGGCAAAGCCTTACTAACCGCAATTTCTTGCATCAACTCAGCGGCCTCTTCAATAAGTCCTTGGGATTCCTTGATCTTAGCAAGACTCTTAATCAACCGTGCCCTTTCTATTTCAACATATATCTGAACAAATAAAATTAAAAAACAATATGAAAGATATTCCAAACAGAATCCAGACATGAAAAACTATAAAACATCGTTCTTTTCCGATATGAACTGAGAAAAATCTACCTTCCCAGCAGATACACTGTTTAGAGTTTGGATAAGCTCTACACGAGTCTCGATATTAGGCGTTTGTTCTATGTACTGCATTGCCTGCTGCACCATTGCTGTCACAACCTGTGGAGAACAGAGTCTGGTTTAGATGGAGGGTAAAGCAAGTGACACAATATTAAAGCATCCTTGTTTAAAAGAAACAAATGGGACAACTAATTAAATAATAAAGTTATTCAACAGCCAATAATTTAAAAAAGAACAAAATTATAAAAAAACACTGCAAAGTTTTATCTGCAACTCTCATTTCACATTTCATCTCAATATATTAAATGAAGCTGTTATTATATTAACAACAAATAAAAACATAGTATACATATAAAACATAAAAATTCATAGTAACAAGGTTGAATTTGACATTGATTGTAGTATCGAACTAGAGTACAGGGAAACTTTTCTCTCAGCTTCACCTCATAAGTGGAAGAATTTTATGACACATCTATTCAGAACTCAACATAGTTTACGCTTGGGCCTTCATTAACACCTGAATCCACTGCGATGTACAAGCAGTAGAGCAATATATTTCGATGCAAGGACAAAAATTGTAAACAAAGGTAATGAAATGACATTTATAAACATGTTTGGCATATCTAAGTGAACTTCTAGCACAAACTACTAACATAAACAGATATCCCAAAAGACATCAGCAAATCAAGAGAGATATCAGTTTCATATTGGTTGAATGACTTGAATCGCAAAAGAATTGAATGATTTGAAAATACAATTTGCAATAGGCTGTAAACTACCAAAATTCAAATAGGTTACTATCTGTCCCAATGAAGTAATGTAATTAGAAGCAAAAGCAGCTTAATTTGTGATTGCAACAGACGACCGCAATACAAATCATAAGTATATACCTGTTTAAGTTGACCTCGACGCTTTGCCAACAGCTTAATTTGGTCATTCAAGGTATTCCAGGCACGAGCTTCGAAACAAATACTGAGAATGCTACAAGCAGCCTTTTTGGTTTCAGCTATTTCGCCAGCAAGTCTCATTTGCTTCTCTACATTTAAAAGTGCTTCTATTTGTGCTTCAAGATTTTCCTGACAAACAGCAACCAGAGAGACCGTAAACAAGAAAGCCAAGACCATTAGGATGAGCCACATCCTATCGGATCACATCATATGCATCATTATCAAGGGAATAAGGCCCAAAAGTTCAACAGGAAGTTCTACACGAAGAAGGCACTGTGGAAAAATTCGCTACAGTTTCAAGCAACGAAGCACCAAAAGCAGGCATAAATATTGCAGCATCAAGTCCATCAAACTTATCGATAAGCTTTGATCGGAAAATAATGAGAATCAGTAGCAAACCCCTCACTGGAGATGCTTTAAAGTGCTACAAAAGACTTTAAAGCTTAAGACAGTTAGAGCTTATGTAACTTTTACAATTTAAAAGCTT
This sequence comes from Spergularia azorica, assembly GCA_038382645.1. Taxonomy (NCBI): domain Eukaryota; kingdom Viridiplantae; phylum Streptophyta; class Magnoliopsida; order Caryophyllales; family Caryophyllaceae; genus Spergularia; species Spergularia azorica. The sequence goes on from JBBYHQ010226358.1 coordinate 20,297, forward strand.
ACTTCCCAGACACTCCAAGAACTTGTGGGATCCGAAATTAAAACAATCCATAAAGCCTCGAAAAGTCAGCTTGCATAACCTTGTTATTGCTAAATGATTATTGTTGATTACCGATGCTTAATTGAAAACCAACTTCGCTTCAACTTCTGTAAGTTTTAAGCTTTGGTCATCGATTAATAATCCTCTAACAATGATCTAACCACCACTCCTAAGCCCTAAACCTCAACTGTGAACAGGCCTGAATATCGGACAATTACAAGTTACAGAAAAACAAGCAGCGAAAACATCACGGACAACCACAACTCAGCAAAATCATTACTTTCCGATTAATGTAATCGGCGAAAACATCACCGATGAGCGCAATTGCATGAATCTAGATCCCTAACTCAGCAAAATCATAACTTTCCGATTAATGTAAACAAACTTAGTAACAATAACTTCGATTCAAATGTAGAAATCAACGAATCGCTCACAATTCACAAAATTCATCGGCGGACTAAAACCCTAGGTTTACCAATCAATTCAAATTCAAACAAAAAAAAGAACCCTAGATAAAAACCCTAACTATTTACAAGTCACTGAAGATGCGAAGAAATAATGAAATTAAAAATGCGAATATGAAAGTAAGATCTAGGTAAACTCACCGCCATGGTTGCTGCTTAGATTGGAAATCTGGAAAAAAAAATTGAAGGATTGAGAAAGTGAAATTAAATTAAATTGAATTGGGGAAAAAAAAGGAGGAAAGAGGAGAGAGAATTATACTGACCTAAGTTATGGTGACGAGTGACGACGGCAGTGTTTGAGTTATTATGAAAGCTTAATAAAGCGAGCAATTGTTGTTGTTAATATAGAGTTGGGTTTGGAGCATATTAACAAGGTGTGCGTCTACAAGGCTACAACAACTCGTTATATACTAATACGAGTTTCTTGAGCAATAATCTACTACTCTTACCATATAAGAGTATGAGACTGTCTTACACAGTCATAACGGTTGAGTTTTTCGGGGAATAATTAGTGATTCTACAATGGTTGTCAAAATCAATTTGACTTTACAGTTCCTCTTGTACTCTGACTATGAAGCATGGACACCTCTCCTAAGTTGCATGTCCGTGTCCAATATGATTTATTCAGTAGTTTTTATACAAGTGAGTGATGTTGCCAACTAACGTGAATTACGTATTCTGGTGCGACCAAGTGACCAGATCATTATATAAAAATGCAGTGAATTCACCACATTGGTGTAAAAAAGAAAAAGTTAGCAAAGACATTTTAGTATAAAAAAATGTAATGAGAGTCAAAAAAGCCTAACTTTGGAGGGAAAATAGTCTTTGTCGTTCATTTATATACCAATATGCCTTTGAAGTAATACCTTATTCGATTCCAAACTAGTTTGGTCTAATACAGCTCGAATTCGACAATTCAAGGCAGAATTATCTCCGCGATTCTATTCTATCTTATACTCCAATAACTTGCAGTATGTGCTAAGTGTGCAGATATGAAGTTTAGGTTTTTTTTATGGGATATGTGGAGAGGAGATAAAGATCAAAGAAGGAGAACAATCCTGTTGGGGGCGGTTTTCTGGTTCAAAGGTCAGCTATGGATTGGGCTTACAATTGTGATTAGGAATGGAAGGCCCAAGTCAACGGAAGAAGATTAGGGTTAGAAGACGGGAGTTATATGAGGAGTTAATTAGGTGATCTGTTAATCATGGATTAATGCGGAAATATCCGTTGGCAATCAAGGCGAAGATCATGGAGGCGGAAACAAAGGGAGAGGATCAAAAAAGAATAATGACGGAGCCGTTACAAAGAGGCGTGTTCCTTAGTATAAAAGAGACGGAGCTAGTAGGAAATACACACAATACATCCTATTGAGCTAATCATTGTACTCATACTACAAATTACGAGATCATATAGTGCAAATTCGAGGAGGCACACGCCCCGGTGGTTTTTCCCTGATTTATAGGGTTTTCCACCTAAAAATTCTTGGTGTTCATCTTTATTTACTTGCACAATTTTTACATTCCATACAAGTCAATTTGTTAGTGGTTAATTCCGATTCAGTAGTAAGTAGACCCGATAAAATCTACCAAAACAAATCCATTGTAAAACTTTAATTTATGGACGTACACAATCCAAAGAAATGTTAAGAACTGTTTCTGATTATAGCAGTGGGCAACACGCCAACACACACCATTTTTAGTCTAAGAAATTCGAGATGCACCTGTCACAGGACAATGACTGATAAAGTACAATCAAAATGAGAACGTGTATAACTTAGAACATACGAGCTGAGTAGTGCGCTACAAAGCCGCTTTAATGAGATTAGTAAATCTGTATCATGTTGATGTTGAATTGTGCAAATTTTCACTTCATAGACTAGACTTTGTTTGCTCCACGAGATGAAGAATGAAGGCTTTTCCTACAACTGGTTTTAGAATCGATTTCGTCCATGCTACTATCGTAGCCTTTGTTCTAGACTAGAATCTCAACTCATTCACTTTATATATGCGCAGCAGAAATTGATCCTTCACCTAGTTGCAGTTTCGGAGTGGTTTTGGCATTGCTCTGAGTTGCTTGTACTGTCAGAGCAAGTCTCGTAGCTGGCAGTAGGCGAGTACCCTTCCAATAAGCATCCTGTAGGTCTTTGTTTGTAGCATTGGCGGATTATCTATTATGACAGTCTCATGAGAGCAGATGCTCAATTTAAATCAAAACGAGAGCTGCGTGTAAGTTGTAACAGACTTAACAGTGAACGAATGTGAATATCTTTTAGAAATGAGAAGGGGTACCAAAATACATCAAGAAATGACCAATTGAAGTTGTCTAGTTAAGAAGGTAAAACTGAGTCACTGGTAAAGCATCATGTGTTTTAGCTCAATCCTTCCATGCAAATAAACTTTGTGGTAAGTAAGATAGAACAGATAGTGAGTAACCTGAGGCGGCGATGTTACATTACCTCTCAATTATTATTTATTAGATCTCATGTACCGATCACACAATGAGCAGAAACCCTTAGGATTTATACTCGAAATCCTGATCTCCATTCGATATATGGAGAACTACCAGCTTGTTGCTCACCTCATCTCCCACCTTTATCGCCCTTACAGTGTATGGGGAGAGAAGAACAAATGTCTCAAAGCTAGAACTAATTATACACAGTCAGATGTATTAGTGTGTCATTACCACCATATCAGATCAGGCGAAAATCTTACTGGATGCCTGTAGTTTATCTACAGACCAAAACAATAACGGCAAATACACGTGGTGTCCCTGAGTTTTGACGTTTTGCACATGGTGTCCCTGCTTTTGAAACTACTACTCTCTGG
>JBBYHQ010227624.1:0-23555 GCA_038382645.1 Spergularia azorica
TGCAGCAGAGAGATACATTTGATTTCATGAAAATAAACTAAGTACAAGAATCCTAAAAACATGATATGAAAGACATTGCAAGAAATAACTAAGTTACATGAAAAGAAACTAAGTAGCAAGACTTGAAAGACTTGGATCGTCACACTTGGCATGATTTTCCTTCGCCAAAAAAGAAACTGATGTGATTAACAAGGACTAGAAACTAATATTATGAATTCAACTTCATTGATTTTGATGTGCGATGCACACATACATTACGTGTCTTGAGTTGCGGTTGAATGTTTCAGTGAGCAAGTTTAATGTTTGGGTTGACAAGTTTTAAACGGGCATAGAATTGATAAAAACAACACACTCCAGTGTGTTGCACATATAAGACGGACGACATTTGAAAAAAAAAAAATTAGGAAAACAAAGAAGGTTATATTGGTAGTATATCATTGTGTGTACACAGTATCAATATTCTAAATCCATTCAATTATTTTCCATTTCCACATAAGTACTAGTATATCATAGCAATCAACTAGGACAAATCATTAATCTCCTTTCATTCTCATACAAAAAGTGAACCAACCCAAAAGGACACCCTACCTTTTGATTTAATCAAGTTCAAACCGGGTTCTTGGCTTAAATAGTTAAATGAAGCTACTGGGCTAATGACCTACCTCTAGCCTAGAGCTGGGAAACCGGCCCGACCCAATTCGTTGACCCGAAATTGGGATCAACCAAACTCAACCAGACCCGACTTGATGATGACCCAACCGACAAAAACCCAATGATGACCCGAACCGACCTCCCGTTACTCGACAATGACTCGACACGTAATGCTAAAATTTGAATTGGAGCCCATAGATGACCATCAGTAACTAAAACTGATTGTGACCCGACTCCAAACAGACCCGATTTGGCACAAAATTTCCTCAATATCACTTGACCCAAAATCAACCCCAAAGATCATCTCACCTGAGCTGGTACGAAACAATCCGACCCAAAACCGATTCGACGACCCATTTGCCACCCCTCACAAGACAAACTGAGTGAGTGTTAAAAAGGGAATTTATACCCCTTCATTACTCATTACGGTACTCATTAAGGGTATCACTATTCACATCTATCAATTCTCTTGCTAAATTTTGCAGCCATGGTTGAAGATATAATCACCAAATACTCAAACCTCAAGTTGTCTAGCTATGGCGACGAAGAAGCAGTCGTCGATCTACGCAGTTTAGGCGTAAACGATACGCCAAAAGAGAAGGTATCACTAACCCTGGTGGGTCGTGTGGTGACCAACAAATCCTTCAATTTTCAAGCTTTCAAACGTACCATTTTGCAAGCGTGGGGGGTAGCGGAGCGAGCCCAAATGAGGCCGGTCGAGAACGGCTTATTCACGGTACACCTCCTCGATGAAGGCTAAAAAAGGCGGGTTTTAGAGGGACGCCCGTGGTGCTTTGACAACCAGCTTGTACTAGTTTAGGAGATCACAGGGAGTGAACAACCTTCAGACGTAATCCTTACGCATTCCCCATTCTGGGTGCAGGTTTGTGACCTGCCTTTCGACTGTCGAGGCAAGGAGGAGGTGCACAGTGTAGCTTCCAGGGTGGGCAGGGTAGTGGTATTGAACGAGGCCGAGTTTGGTTGGGATAAGTGTTGCAGAGCTAGGCTTGAGATGGATGTAACCAAACCACTGAAGAGGAGGCAAAAGATTGTTGACAAGCAGGGTCGGGAGAAATGGGTTGGTTTTCGATACGAACGTTTGCCTAAGTTCTGTTTCTGCTGTGGCATTATTGGACATGTTCAACGTGATTGTAGTGAGGCTGGGGAAGTGGAGGAGGGTGATGGAGGTCAATTGTGGGGGGCGTGGCTCAAGGCGACTCCTAAACGTGTTACTAGGGCTGCACAGGGAGAAGGAAGCTCCCCTGCGAATAGCTGTATCAAACTAGAATGTGATAATCAGAAAAGTTGGAGTGGTGGTTCCTCTGCTGCTTCCAGAGACTTCAGCAAGGACAGAGGCGGCCGCGTGGTTGTCAGTGGACCACTTTGGTCCTGGTTGGGCAACGGCAACCATGAAGCAGGAGGTGGAGTCTGGTGACAGTGAGCAGGAACACAAGTGAGCTTAAAAAGGCAACAGTTTTCAAGAAGATACAGAAGCAATGTTTCACAGGCATTTGCGGATCAAGAATGCGAATATGATTGACTAAATAGGAACCAAATGCATTCAGATGTAAATTACAATTTCAAATTTGTGGTACTGAGCTACCTTCAAATCTACAATATGTACCACGTCTGGCTGAAAGAAAATGAAACCAACATTTCACAGCAGAATGACAGTTATGAAACCCCAAATACTGGGTAGGTTCTACACAAAAGTATCTTTCTGCTGCTAACATTTCAGTCAATTCACAAGATAAACTGGTAGTCAAACTGAATTTCGCGACAGTGATTCGTTCTTCCATCTCCTGGGAAGCAAAAGTGCAGTGGTTCTTGTGTTGGACTAAAGTCCAAGCAATTCAAATTGAATTTTCGGACATGACAAAAACGTTTCCTTCCTTCATCTCTCAGAATCATTCACCTCAATCTGTAATAAAATGGTACCACTGCTAGGGTTGATCTAAGTGCTTGCCCACAACTCATCAGTTGTCAGATTATTTACAGGTTCCGAGCATCGATCCAACCCCTCCACCGGTCCCTTCTCTCAACAGGTTGCGCCACAATTTCGGGTTGTATTAAACTTAGCTATTCAACCACTGCCTGAAATACAATTGTTGCTTTTCTCGAGTAGCAGCATTTGAGATATTCACTGTAGCAATGATCTTCTTCGGCTTGAGAAACTGGCATTGAAGCCCAAAAATAGAAAAAAAAAAGGAGTATTAGTACTAGAAAATCTTCCTTAAAAAGAACGTTGGCGTAATTGGCAGGTAAACCTGACATGATGATCAGGGGAAAATTAGAAACCTAGTGTAAAATTTGTCGAGCCACACCTGAACAAATTCTTGCAATTCTGTAAAGCTGGAGTGCTCACTATATGGAACACCTGCACAGAGAGATAAATGCTGATTGTTTATCAAAAGATAATGAAAACTGCAAGGATGTTCAGGAAAATGAAGCTCTTGTCACTTCAAGAGGCTAAAATTTGAAAAACTCACCGTAAACTTGGATGTTACCCTTAATGTTTGGTTTAATCAGATCCAAACGATTACCAATAGACTCAGAGAAAGTCCACCCTGTAATCAGTAAACAAGTTTGGCGTACTGAAATGCAATTTTCAAGAAATTACAGGAGAAATTAAGAAACATTACCAGTAGGCCGGAATGCCAGAATTGCTGTAAACTGATCTCGGTATGTATTCAGATAATTTATTAGTGTCTGGCAAGCCAAACAGTAAGGATCAGTACGTTATTTTCAAAGACGTTGTCCATGAAGATGATCTAGTGTAAATGTGAAGTAAAGTAATCAATAGAACCTCATAACGCAAAGATGACATGGGAAGAACATGAAGCGGGGTATGCTTCCCATCTGAGCAAAGATTCTTCGACAGATGGGGCCAGTCAAAGGACTGCAGAATCCTTCTTCTTGATGCATTTGCAAATATCTTGACCTAAACACATTACATAACTACAATCAGATCACTGCCAGCAGAAAATTGTTTCTCACTTTTAAATGGCCAGTTGGAGGATGATAATTCGTCGGTTATATGATCACAGATCCATAGTAAACTGGGAGTGAACCGACATAAAAGAAAACATAGGTAAGACATAAAAGTAAGACGTACTTTGGACGCAGTGTAGAGCATCATCAAGAAGGCATAATAGATATATCATCAGGATAAGACACCTAGACTATTCATGGGAAGTTAGTTATCATGCCAAAGTAGAATTGAACCAAAGTCATGTTTTCTTTGACTGCAACTTTCTGATTTGATATAATCTAAAGTCATTTTAGTTGAAAATAGGAAATAAATTGATTAAGGTGAATCAATACCAGTAACTAAACTTTGATTCATTGGAGCTTATGATCTGCGATCAGATTTAAACTGAAGTCACCGGATTGTAACTTGAGAAAAACAGAACCTAAAATAGCATTGATGGTTGATATAAATTTGCAAGTAAATAGTAACCAGCCTGTTCTCTCAAGCATTATTGGTGATGAGTTATCTGCACTAGAACCTGAAAGGAACATTTTTGAAACTATATACTAGTCTCACAAGATCTGGTGAGGAAATGTGACAGGAAAATTATCCCTCCCACAGCCACAATCAAGGTAGACATTTGCAAAGCCTTTGATTCCGTCTCCTAGATCTATTTGGAGAGTCTCCCTCAATTTCTGTAGTTCCCTGAGCAGTATGCAAGTTGGATTTTTGCTTGTTTAAGGTTTGCCTATCTTTCCTTAAACATGAATGGAGCTCAGGTGGGATTTTTTCCAGCAAAGAAGGGCAGAGGGATCATCAAAAAGTCTCAGGAACCTAGTTCATTCAGCCAAATCTGTCCAGCACCCAAATTGCAATAAAATTGGGTTAAATCATTTGCTTTTTGCAGATCTCCTGATTTTTGCCAGGGGTGATGTAAAATGTGTGTTAGCTGTGTCTGAAACACTCTATGGTTTTGAAAAGCAGTCAGGATCAGCTGCTAATCCCATGAAAACGAATATTTATCAAGCTTGAGCACAAGTCCTGGGGTGGAATAAAGATCTCTTTAAAAAAAAAAAAAAAGGATTATCAAGCTTCTCTATCAGCAAAATGTGTGGAGTAGATGGATCTCTGCTTACTACTAGAAACACAGTAATTTCTGGAATCACAGGCTTCTAGTGATTGCTCGGCTACATGGAGAACTATGCTTCACCTCAGGGACGAAATAGTTTCAAACTCAGGTGATGCAGTCATGCAGATGCTGCCGCTCAGCAGGTTTTGAAATGGTGTAACAGAAAGCAGAAGGGATGTAGTCTATATGTTTGTTACAGGAAAAGGCAACCTGTAGCCTGTTGTGTCCCAAAAAGCTCTGTCATCACTGTCTTAGCTCTTCAAAAAGAAGAAGTGAGAATTGTTTGGTAATTTGTGATCGACCTAATTAAGAGAACGGAGCTGATTTCTATCTTTGTTAACAAGCTTAATTGAGTCCCACACTAATAAACTAATCACTGCAAATCAGGGTTAATCAAGCAGCAAAAACTGATCCTATATGTTCAAGCAAGCAGCTGAAAACACTGCTATGGAAACCCTCAGGGGGAGGATAAGCTTTTAATTTAAAAACGCAAATTGTTCCCTTTTTGCTGCAGTTATCCATGACTCCTACTCCCATGAATATATCAGCTTAATAAAAGCAAGAAAGCAGCCCAACTTGAAGAAACAACACAGCAAGAGAATGCCAAGTTGCAGCCCACAATTTCCCTTGAAAAAAAAAAAAGAAAGAAAGAAAGTTGCAGGCCATAAAAATGACAAAAAGCAGGCTCCTGAAACTAGTTCTCAATTAGATTTCAGATATGATTATCCATATATTTTATATTGTATTCTTTGCCAAGTAGTTGTATTATTCTTCTAGACATAGCTGACGAGTTAGCTTTATAAATGGAGCTTCTTTCCCAATGTAAAAGGCAGACTTTGATAATACAAACACTTGAGTTTTACTCTTCTTTGGATGTTCAAACAGTAGCAAATGTGTCTATGAGCATTTGTGGTGGTCCAATACTTATCTAATAGTGTCTCTGTATCAAGGCTAAGAGTCACTTCTTGCAGTGTCTAAGTGTGTCTTGATTGCTGTCTCTGCATTTCAATCTCAATTGGATCAGTTTCTATGTATTGAACTTCAGAGTCTTGAACAATCCATAGTCTCATATCCTCTGTTATTTGTGTTGTATTCTAATGAAACTTCAGCAAAACGAAACCTGACCTTTTATCTATTATGTTTTTATTAATGCATTGCATTTTCATGAGCATAATCTTATTCCTAATCCTTTGAAGCTCTAAATTCGACTTCAAGTATTCTGCCTCTTTAGGCATCAGTTCAGATTTTCTTACCTGTGTTTTCAGTGTTTGATGAGTGTCACTTTGACGTTACTTAAATTCCTCCTTATTTCTTAAATAGAGCATTCAAATTTTATCTGGATTTAGTGTCATTAATCAACAAAATTCAAAGTTTCAGCTAGGGTGACATTCTAATGTGCATTTGTCAGGGTATCTAGGTTTGCATCAAAACCAGTTATGAACAGTTTGGCTCGTTCGGAATCACAGTTGTTTTCAGTTTTTGGTTTTTTGGCATCCTTGAACTTAGTTAAATAAGTTCCAAAATTAACTTTAAACTGGTTGGTTCTATAATAGTCATATGGAAAATGAAACTGACAACTGACACCTTGTCTGGTTTTCAACAACGGAACTTTGGTTTTTAAAAAAACAGAAAATTGAAAACTAGAAACAATATCAAATAAGCCCTGTTTTGGAGCCAATTAACAGTTCAGATACCGCATTGCAAAATTCAGGAACCATTCATATAATTCCAGTTGCAGTCATCGTATTTTTGGAAGTGGAACCGGTTGGGTATTCAAAATCGATAGCTCTAGTGGCTACCTCTCAAGGTCACTATTTGTACTTCACATATACTCCTATTAGTATGAATATCCTAGTTTATGGTTTGTATACTAACATCTCAATTCTATCTTCTCATTGCTTTTTGCCCGTCTTTGAATCTATATGATCTTTTAACTTTGAGTCAAGTATTCACCCCCACATCAACTCTTGCAGCCCTCGTCAAAAAAGAAAAGCAAAAAAAAAAAACTCTTGAAGCACTTGGTCACATCCCTTTTGCTTTATACTCCTTTGTACTTATATTCAGTCTTCAACAAGGGATTTATACTTCACTGAATTGAAGTATTATGTCAAAGAGTAGCTGTGAGATGAAAGTATTATACTTATTGATTGGTAACATCAGATCCCACGTAAAATCAGAATACACATAACTTGAATTCTTTTGGAGGAAGTCTTTATTGAACATTGATAGAAAGGGTAAATAGGACTAAGTACCCATAACCAATAATGGAACTAGCGTTTCAGGTTCCAAAGTTTTGAGAACCAGTACCGACCGGTTCCGGTTCTGCATATTTCTGTCAGGTAACCGGTAGACTTAGATCTACTGTTCTAGTTGCCCAAGATTGTCAATCTGGCGTTTGCCTCCTAGTTTTTCAAAGTCTTTAACTCTCTTTTAGGGGTTGTGATTTTTAGACTCCCCAAATTGATTTTTACACTCCCTACGGTGAGTCACATTTCTGAGTGTGATAGGTTAGTTGAACGACTTTCACACAGACATGGTATGACAATCGGCAACTAGCAAGATCAAGGTCTTACACTGGCCTTACTCATTTCTTCATCTTGTCGATGGCTTTAGGCTATGTTTGGTAGCATGTAATCAACCTTGTAATGCAATGAGATCTTATTACTTCAAAATGGCTAGAAAATGAAGAGGGGGGATGCTAATATGAAGGTGAACGAGTTTGAATACTTTAGTTGGTGTAAAGGTAATGACATAGGGTTTACATAACAATCCCCAGTACTTAACTTGATGTAAAGAGAGTCTATCATCTTTTGCTAGTGATTACAGCCTTCCCCTACATCTCTTAGTTTCCCCACTATTTTTGTGCTAAATGGGTAGTAATGGTGATTCAGTTACCCTCTATCTACCAAAACATGCCCTTATAGTTGAAACTTTACACAGATCAAATAGGGTTGATAAATTGACACCTTAAGGCTTAAGGCACGAGACAACACATTTGTCTTCAGTAGTTCCACACATTACTTGAATCGGAATCATCTTGACTATCTAAATTTGAAACTCAATACATATAGCAAAGCAAATTGATGATAAAAAAAAGCAATTAAGTTAGCAATTCAGCATGTCAATTAAAAAACAAACTATCATGGCGCAGTCGCTCAGGTGTCAGGTCACTAGAAAGGTAAGGAGGAAATACATCTAAATCTGCTAGGGGGGCCAAAATTAGCCTATCCATCAATACGTATAAACACTATCCCATCTTTTGTTTTTTGAAATAACACTATCCCATCTTATGTCCAAAGCAAAGCAAGTGATTGTACATTATAAATCAGCAAGAGAAAGACATAGAGAGAGTGCAGCAGACACACCTTTAGTGCCTCCGAAATAGCAATGTACACACTCTCCTTCCCGATGCTATATGCCCCAACTACAATGAGGGTCCTCGGTTGCTTTTTGAGACATGCCTTAGTAGTTCTCACAACAAAATTGGTGACTTCTTCTTTTGAAGGAAACCTGTGACATAAGTATACTTGAGAAAAAGCATAAGCAAATTTTAATGGAAGAGTACTATGTGGAGATGTCTCACCTATATTTAGGATTGCAATAAGTTGTATCAAGATAAAGTACATTGACTTCTTTGTTTACAAGAAGGGGATATGTTTGCATATGTTTACACGCCCTGAAATCTCCAGTGTGTACATAACGTTGTCCATCTGGAAGATGAAAGTGGATTAAGGCAGCACCTGGACAATGATTGGCTTCAAGTAATGTAACTTTGATACCATCAATATTATGTTCAACATCTAACTCCATGGGACATATAAATCTGTTCAGAAAAAATCATCCAAAATACTCAATTTTGACACAGAATTTATGCAGCCTTCCTCTATAATAAACTTGTAAGAGCAAATGAAGATAATGATTACATTAAAAAAAAGTTAAAGGAATTAGGGATATTTACGATGGATTAACATAGAGGCACATTCTAACCAGGCGAGCAGTTATAGGAGTGCAATAGATAGGACCGTGTGACCATCCCTTGCTTAAGCCACCATAGTGATCCGCGTGAAAGTGAGTTAGAAAGTAAGCTGAGCACCCCTTGACAGCACCATACCGGAATGCATCAACAGTGAAGGGTGTGCCTGAACGGTGAGAGGGAACCTGTTAAGGAAAAACTCATTGACACTAGTGGGATGCATACAGAAAAGCACACAGAATAGTGTAGGATACTGTCAAATCAGTTACAGAAATCAAGCTTTAAGGCCAAGGGTAAGAGCTCCACACATTATTCCTCTTTCCCTACTTTGTCAATTTTATGAACAGGGTAGCAGACTACAGATACATCTTAAATACTCTGTATCATCCTTCTGCGCCACTACGCTCATGCCACCGTCTTCATTTTCGTTGTCTTAATATTATCTCAGTTTCTCTAGCCTCCCCTTTTTTTGACATCGAGCATTAGAAAATTATATTAGACAGGACTAAATTAATTTACATTTTCTGGTCTTGGCTGACAAGGGCATTATTTTCCAAATGGATCCTCGAACTTCCTCACAGACCTAATAATGTCTAGAACAGATGAGTAGCAGCTTACTATGATTAAATACAGCAACTACTCAGTCATATTGCTCTATTGCTTGCGGAGCACATATGCATCTGAGGAATGAAATTGTTAGCAAAGCTGGTGAAGTTAACAACGCCATCAATCAATTTGCTACCTGTAGTGAGCGAAAAAGTCAGGGCAATTCTCTTCTAAACTATTTCAGAACCAAGCAAAGCAATGTCAGATCGTTGAAGACTATTTAGGTCAGCTGTTTGTGTCTCAAAAAGTTCTGTTATATCCACTTTAGCTATCCATAATGCCTTCCCAATTGTGGATACCTTTCAGAAGAGAGGCATGAGTATGCTTAATACATGCATTCTTTGTAAGTAGGCAATTTGAGTCTATCGCTTATCTCACCTTCCAATGTCAGATTTCAATGGAAATCTGGTGCTCCAAACTTAACTGGTTAGGAAACGACAGAAGGCACTGGAGTTTATATCATGAAGTAAAAATTGGACACTGTGGTACACTTGATCAACACAAAAGTTTGAAGTTAGACCCTCTACCACCCAGTAGGCCAGTAGGCACACAAAATACAAAGCTATGCTTCTCCAACCTAATCCTTGAACCAATAATTACAGATAACTATGGGAATCAAGGGTACCCTAGTGGTTAGGAAATTAACCTTCCTGCGTGTTCAAAACCTCATAACCCCCCGTACACATAGCTGCTCTTAGAAAAAAAAAAATTACAGATCACTAAGAACAAGTGGAAAACAGGAGGAGAAGTGAGTTTTCCTTTCATTTGTTGGCAAAGAGCGAGGGGCTATACAATTAGTAGTAGCTAATAACAAAAGCCCAATTAACAAGAGTGGTTATGTAATTTCTGATTGTGTTTACTGAACATGATTAATTTTCATTTATTTATTTATTTATCGGGGGAACTTGCGTGTCGTATCTTTTTTTATCATGAAGGATCTGCCGTATCAGTGTCTTTGCTTCCTAGATTGTGATGTTAAACCAGTGAAGTAGGTAAACAGGAGTGTTATATTTATTAATCACTCACTAATAAACAGTTAAGCAATTTCTTGCCCCCCCCCCAACAAAAGGATGTGACACTGGACGACCAAGTCTCTGACTGAACTCAAGCGCGAAGCCAAGGAATTGAATGTTTTGCTCAACTCTCGCTTAAATGCTTCCTAGTCCTACCAGTCCAGAGTACTCAACTTCAGAGCTCAGAGACACTGTATATGCTAACTTACCCAAAAGTCACTTACATCGACAGTTGTACACTACCCTATCCCAGAAACTGAGTAGCTAGACACACGTCTACTAAAAGAAATGACATTGAGATAACAACACAAAGGTTTATGAGCTAGTTAAAAAATTTCTAGTTGTTTCTATCACTTCAGAAGTCATTATGATTAACAAGTCACGATCTTTGTGGTGCTCATATTCTCATGTTCAAAATATAAGACCTCGACGGACAAGCTCAACCTAACATTTATGTTCAAACCCAGAAGTGATTCCAGATAAGCAGGCTGAACTCCCTCCGATACCACCATAACAAATTAATTCCACAATGAGAGCCAGCCTGATATACAACAATATAAAACTACTCCCCCATAAATAGGAAGTTATGTAACTCCTATTTGCCTCTTTTGTGCAATTTTGAAGAAATGGGCACTAATCGCTACTTCGCAGTTTGTGAACAATTTCTAATCCCATTCTGGCCAATCATTAATTGATACCAGACACCCATAGTGTTGAACACTTCAAAAGAATACACTCCACCTGTTGTCAAATGTAAAACTCTTTCTGCCCTATTGTATTTTCTGTTACTTTAAACGTCTCCTATAACGAGTGACAACTGAATCGACAACCAACATGACAATCAGGTCACAAGATTTCTTCACTCATGTTGATATCAAAGCCAAATAAGGAAACATACAAAAGCATGTGTATGGTTTTGTAATTGATACTTTTACCCCAAGAGAAACCAGATACTTGTCACCTGATGTCCAAAGTTTCCAATTGAATACATGAAGGCAGTAGCCTGGGGGCCTATATGTCTTCCTCCACTACAGACGTTACTTGGATGCTTAAGTCCGTCCCAAATACTCAGCTTTGTTGCTCAGACACCCTCTAAGTGGCACTTTACATACAAGCTCCAATCATATCCCTAATCACACAGGCACACAGCATCCTTTGTAAAGAAAAGAAACCACAAAGACAATACAAATGGCAAAATAGTTCAATGCTTCTTTTACTTGTTGCACTGATCTCCCCACAAGCTTTTTAAGGGGCCTCTGTCCAGTGTCCACTTAAAGACTTCAACAATCCGAGCTCAAACAGACATAGAAATTCCAGGAACACATAATAATACAGCTATTTGAGCAGAATTCTTAATGTAGTGGCAGGGAAGGGCAAGTTCAGGTATCACCCATTGTGTGCCCCTTTGAAACTAAACCACGTTTGCTTTGAAGATGATCTCCTTTTGTTCTGCAAAGGGAATATGAAATCCATTTCTCTAATTCTTAGGGGTTTTTCTACCTTCTCAAAAAGCTTCTGGATTGACTTCAATGCAACAAAATCTGAGATATACTTTGGTGGAGTTAGCTACAGTGTGGTGAAAGATTGCTTGAGTTTCTCAGGGTTTAGGGAAGGTTCACTGCCTTTCAAATACCTAGGAATTCCAATTGTAGCTGGCAGACTTCCAGTTTTGAGTTGTAATACTCTAACAGAGAAAATGGTAGCTAGAATCAGATCCTTAGGGGCAAGAAAACTATCTTATGCTGGTAGGCTGACTTTGGTTAGATCTGTCCTAAGAAACATTCACTCTTATTGGGCTAGAATCTTTATTCTACCCAAGATGGTCTTGAGGAAGATAAATGCCATTTGTAGGAACTTTTTATGGGATGGTTCTGAACACTACATAAGAAGCCCACTGGTGGCTTGGGATAATGTATGCAAACCAATAGAAGCTGGTGGATTGGTGATGAGAAACCTTATGGATTGGAATAGAGCTTGTATTGGTAAGTATGCAAGTTGGATCTATGAGAAGGCAGATAAGTTGTGGATCAAATGGGTGAATGGAGTATATATAAAAGGACAGGTATGTAAAGATTATGTCCCTCCTGATGACACCAGTTGGCACTGGAGGAAAACATTCAAGGTGAAAGACAGCATGGATAGTGGGTTCATTGATGGACAATGGAATCATAACAAAGCTGGATACACTGTAAACTCGGGTTATCAGTGGCTGACTGGAGTGTTCCCCAAGGTAAGATGTTTATATGGGGAAGATATAACATACCAAAAGCCTCATTTATATGCTGGCTTATGTGTGTAGAAAGAATGCAATTCAAGGATAAATTGTTCAAGATTGGTATCTGCAATGATGACATGTGTGTGATGTGTGGTAGTGAAAGTGAAACCCGTGAGCACCTGTACTTCAAATGTGTGTACAGCAGGAAGTGTCTAAGCATCATCAGATCCAAATTGGGAATCAATTTCCCTGATACAGGCACTGTGTTATGGTGTGTGAACAAAAAGCTAGGTACTAAGATCAGGAACCTAGCTGCTGGGTCTGTCATTATTAGCACCATATATCATCTATGGATAAACAGGAACAATTGCAGGATTAATTAAAGTAACATGCACCCGGCCAAGCTTATTGACATAGTTTTTGAGAAGACCAGGGTGCGTATTAGAAGTTGTGTGAAGAATGTCTCGGATAAGGACAGTGTTTGGCTTAGAGAAAGAAATATTTTGTAATGTGTAGGATCTAAAGTATGTTTCTGATGTGTGCTCCTTTCAAAGAGTAAAACAGTTTGTATTGTGCCTATTTTTTTAGTAATACAACTTACCTTTCTGTCAAAAAAAAAAAGCCTTCATTGAATATTATGTAAGCTTGCTGGGGACACCACATGATGTGCAAGAGAATGATGCTGATTTTATAGCAAAAGGAGACTCAGAACATGAGGTAATGAGAAATGAGTTAATAAACCTAGTAGCTGACATTGCAAAACCCAATGCCATCAGAGATGAATCCAAATAGGGGCCCGGGCCAAGATGGCTTTTTAGCTGGTTTCTCTCAGGGGTCATATATAGCAAACAGTGAAGAAAGAAGTTACTGAAGCAGTGAAACAACATTGCTCCACAAGCGTACTCCTAAACAGGCAAATGTTCACCCTCATACCCAAAAAAGCAAATGCAACTTCTTTGACAGAGTACAGACCGAACTCATGTTGCACGACTTTCTACAAAATTATTAGTAAGGTGCTTGCTAGCAGACTTCAAGAAATGTTGCCTATTGTTGTTGGAAAGGAGCAGGCACATTACTATTTATTAGTAAAGTTCAAGAAGTATGGTTTCACAAAGTCTGGTTAAAGGCTATAGCACAGCAGAAGCTTCCCCAGCAGCCTCCTGAAACGATATTAGGAAGGCTTTTGATTCAGTCAATTGGAGATTTATTGGAAGCATGCTGAAAGCTTTGGCATTCACGAAGAAGTTTGTTGACTTAATCATGGGCTGCATCTCTTCTCCCTGGTAAACTATCAAAATTTATGAGAAATATGAGGGCTTTTTTGCTGGGAAATGTGGGGTAAGACAAGGCTGTCTCCTTTCACCATATAAATTTGTTCTGGGAATTGAAGTTCCCTCTAGCTATTTGAGGATAATGCCAGGCAAAGCTCAGTTCTCTTAAGCATCCTAAATGCTGAAAAACAGGAATCACTCATCTAATCTTTGCAGACGATCATATGGTGTTCACTAGGGGAGATTTGCCATCTGTTAAGGCTTGAGAATTTGTTAGATCACTTTGCAAAGTATTCTAGTCTCTATGCAAATGCAACTAAAACTGAGGTATATTTTTGTGGAGTAAAATTGTGTACAAGAAGTTATTGTAAGAGTTACAGGTTTCTCTGAAGGAACTTTCCCTTTAAGATATTTGGGCTTGCCTTCGAATTCCTCAAGGCTTGGTATTGACATGTACCAGCAGCTTCTTCATAGGATCAAATCTGTAATCTCTCCTGGTCTGGCCACTTGGTGCTGGTAAACTACAACTCTTCTACACAGTTATCTTAGGTATAGACATTTATCGGTGTGCCAGTACTCTCTTCCCAAAGAATTTCATACATCAGATCAACAAATTCTGCAAGGATTACTTGTGAAAGATAGGGGAAGGGAAAAAAAAGATGGTTTATAAGAGCTGGAAAAGTCTTTCTGTTACAACAATCCTATCCTGGAATAACTCATCACCATCTAAATGGATTCGGATGATTAGCAATGGAAACAGCAATGTTTGGAGGAGTGACTAGGTAACACTCTCAAAAACCAGTCCATATGGCAAGTGATTTCCAAAGCTAGAGACTCACAATAATGGAAGAACATTATTACAGTCAGGGATGAAATAGTTAGAAAATGGGATCAATTCAGAGAGCTGAAGAGGAAATTCTAACATGTCCAAAGCATGGAAAATTTGATGTAGGAAAGTTTTCTTTTTCTTCAGGAGACACAATACAAAATAAAGGTGGGCTAAGGTAATTTGGGAAGGTGTCAATATCCCAAAACATAGTTTTACTGTGACATTGGCTGCACAGGAAAAACTCCCAACTGTTAAGAAGATCAGGAAGAGGGGATTAACTCTTCACAACAGATGTGTGATGCGTATCCAGGAAAGTGAAACTCACAACCATCTGTTTATCAAATGCATGGTATGAAAGAACATTTGGCTGAGAATTCTTGACTGGATGAGAGTGAAAAAGGGAGCCGATACCCTGTGTACACTATCTGGAATGAGAGAAATGCCCGAGCGATAAATGTCAAACTCCCCAGCAAGTCATAGACAAACTTAAGAGCTTAGTCTGTATCAGGATGTATGCATGGAAAAAATGTTACTCTGAGGAGCTTGTAGAAGCTCTGGTAGGATAAGCTACTTAGCCTTTGTGTTTTTCTCTATAGGTGTGCTATTTTTGTAAACTGTTTTTCTTCTTTGACCTTTATGGAAGAATAAGATGAGGTTCCAGTTCTTACAAGAACAAAAAAAATTATATATATGTGACACAGGACGACCAAGTTTCTAACTGAACTCAAGCTCGAAGCAAGGAATTGAATGTCCTCCACTCTTGCTCTTGCCCAAGTCTCGCCTAAATGTTTCCGACCAGTCCAAATTATTCAACTTCAGAACTCAGACACCCTGTAAATACTATCTTACCAAAAAGTCACTTACATGGACAGTTGTACACTATCCTAGAAACTGAGTAGTGAGACCCACGTGCCACGTCTACTGAAACAAATGACAATGAGTAGCACAAAGGTTTAGGAGCTAGTTCACAAATTTGTACTTGTTCCGATCACTTTATAACAAGTCTCGAAGCTCAACTCAACATTTATGTTCCAGGCATAACTGATTCCAATATAGCAGGCTGAACTCCCTCTGATACCACCATTAAAAAAATGAGAAAATGATTCCACAATGAAGGGTGTCCCAGGATTACGAGATCCAACCTGATAAACAAAGATATCAAACTACGCCACCAGATAGGAAGTTAAGTAAATTATCTTTGCCTCTTTTGTCCAATTTTAAAGAAACAGACACTAATGGCTCCTTCGTAGTTTGTGAACAAATATAACCCCATTCATGCCAATCATTACTTGATACCAAACGCCCTTAGTGTTGGACACCTTCAAAAGAATACACTCTACCCAGTATCTCATATATACTCTGTATTTCTTTCTGCCATAGTATTTTCTGTTACTTTAAACTCCCTTATAACTTGTATGAAAACTGAAAACTACATTGACAACCAAAATGACAACCAAGTTAATATCAAAGCTAAATAAGTAAAGAAGCAAAAATATGTGTATGGTTTTGTAACTAACTCTTTTACCCCAAAGAGAAGCCAAATACTTATCATCTGACAACTAAATTTTCTAATTTCACACATGAAGGCAGTCCAATATGCCTTTCTCCACTACAGACGTTACTTGGATGCTTCAGTCCGTCCCAAATGCTCAACTTCATAGCCCACACACCCTCTAAGTGGCACTTTACATACAAGCTCCGATCATATCCCTAATCACACACCAACCTTTGTACCTAGTCTGATCAACAGTGGCTACAGACCCACAAGCCACAAACTACTCAAAAGAAAAGAAACCATAAAGACAATACGAATGGCTATAACAACGACACTTGTACTTGTTGCACTGATCTCAACTTTCCACGCTCAAACCGACATAGAGATTGCAAGAACACATAATAATACAATTCATTCATTATTCATTCTACAGCACCATACCTTCTAAAGCATTCAAAAAATCTAAACTTTGATTAAAACAACTAAGCCTCGGTCCCAAATTGATTGAAATGTGATTAATCCAGTAACATAAATACAAATATCCACAGAACGGACCTCAACAAACCAAACAGAATTGCTCAAACATGAACCATTTCGGAATTCATAATTCATTGCACTCCATCAAACAGCAAAAGCTCACTACAACGGCTTGAAAACCCGAAACATTCAAACATACAAACAAACGAACAAAACAAAGAAAGGAAACAAAATTAAACCTGGCATTTTCTTATAGAAAGGGCAAGGACGAGGCTTCCTTTCCCCAGCCCCACTCGAATCGCCGCCAAACAACTGATTGCGACCACCAAAAGGATCAGAATTAGAAGAAGAGGACCCTGAATTAACAATTTGGCCCTCATTTTCTCTACTCACCATCAATTTCTGGTTTCCCACCTCAACATTCTTTTGCCGCTTGATACCCCACATCTGAAACAAATCCGTTTGTTTCATATTCTTATTGAAGTCACATTTTGGGTCTTCTTTCAATGACAAACTGGACCAATTTGTCCCACATCGGTAGAACTCGGCCGCAAAACTGCCATCTTTTGATGACCCACCTGGGTTTCCGTTGCATATGTTGTGTTCATCTTCTTCTCCTGTTTCTTGTTGAGGGAACCCATTTTCGTCGAGGGAAATCGAGGGTTCTTCTTCTTCTTCGTTAAAATCATGTGAATTGGAGTTTTGGAGGAAAATGTTGGCGTCAGAAAATGGGTCATTTGTATCTTCAATTGATTCAAACATAGCTTCTCCTATACTCAACACCACCCTTTTCTTGAGACTTCAGACCCTTACACTTCCTCTCTCCTATGGCACTTTGTGTTCGAAACTTTCGGCTCAAATGTCAAATAAGGGCTTTGTTTGGGAGTTTTGAATAAATTAGTGCCTCACCGCGGGAAACTTGTGGCTCAGATGCTATGGCACGGTGTCTTTTTTTTCTCTTAATTGGAAGATTTATTGTGGTAACCTTGAAATTTGTATTTTTGCACCCGTGTTTGCTGTTGTGTACACATTTTAATTTCTCCACGAGGTACCCGTGAGGTTTACTTTCGTGCATATTGTACCCTCTTTTTTAACACTATTGAAGTTGTTAGTATTTAGCCGTTAAACATTCTCTCATACATCCTCTAAGGTATCGTTTGATACCCTCAAAATCCAGAAGAATTTTATTTTCTTAGGAATTGTGTGAGAAGAAGGAGAAAATGTGAAGCTTATAGAAGAAGATTGTAAAGAAAACCATTGTATTAAACTCTCATTTCATCAAAAAATATAATGGTGTTACAAGAGTACTTATAGATGGTTAGAAGTAACTAACTGCTAACAGAATTTCTCTAACAAACTTTTGGTTGTTACAAGGGTATTTTGGTACTCCTATATACTCTACGCTCCCCCCTCAAGGTGGAATTGGTGGCTGAAAAAACAATCACAGTTTGAAAGTGAATGTCTGATGCAAATGCTCACCCAAACCCTTAGTCATAATGTCTGCAAGCTGCAACCCTGTTGAGACATGTCGAGTCTCCAAGAAGTTTTCCAAGATCTTATCTCGACATAGTGACAGTCGATCCTCAAATGTTTAGTGCGCTCATGATAGACAGGATTGGCTGCTTTATTGTCGCAGTTGAAGGTGAATGGTAAAGGTAGAGAAGCCTGCAGATCATTTAACAGCCCATTCAACCATTCCAGTTCACTACTGGTTACTGACATCGCCCTATACTCGCTCTCTGCAGAGCTTTTCTAGACGGTAGACTGCTTTTTAGTCTTCCAAGAGACAAGAGATGTCCCTAAGAAAACACAGTAGCCAGTCAATGATTTCCCACTGTATAAACAATTTACCCAGTCTGCATCTGTATAAGCTTGGACTGTGGCTGGTGCAGATGCAGAAGAAAAGAGACCCATATCAGCAGTCCCTTTCAAATACTTGATCACATGTAGTGCAGCTTGGAAATGTTGTACACTATACGAAATGTCAGGCCTGGTAAGATTAAGATACAGATGTTTCCCAATCAACCTTCTATACTGTTCTGGATCAGAGTAGATATCACCATCTTCATGAGTCAGCTTGGTGTTGGCAGGAAAAGGAAAAGAACATGTCTTGGAGTTTTCTTGACCAGTTTCCTTGATTAAAATCACAACATACTTCCTCTGATTGAGTAGTATACCAGTAGAGTTTCTTGACACCTCTAATCCCAGAAAATACCTCAAATTACCCAAATCTTTGATAGTGAATTTCTTATCCAATTCAGCCTTCAAATGTTGAATATTTGCTGAGTCTGAGCCTGTAATCAGCAGATCATCCACATAGACCAATACAGCAGTGAAAAGACCATCATTTTGTTTGGTGAATAAAGAGTAATCATTCTTGGACTGAATGAAATCGAGCTCAAAGGTGAGGAATAAGGTGAGTTCTTTGTTCCATTGCCTGCTAGCTTGTTTCAATCCATACAAGCTCTTCAAGAGTTTGCAGACTTGACCTAGTTTTGAAGTTATATAACCCTGGGGTGGTAGCTTATAAACTTCTTCATCTAGATGGCCATGGAGAAAAGCATTATTCACATCCAGCTGGTGTAGAGACCAGTTTTAGCATTTTTCATTGCTGCTACATACTGCTAAAACAGTTCTAATAGTAGCAAACTTTGCAACTGGAGAAAAGGTCTGCTTATAGTCCTTACCATACACCTGGTTGTATCCTTTGGCAACCAATCTAGCCTTGAACCTCTCTACTCTACCATTTGCCCTGTGCTTGACTTTATAAACCCATTTACAGCCAATGGGCTGCACTCCATCTGGTAAATCAACCATAATCCAAGTCTGATTTCTTTCCAAGGCTGCTAATTCCAAATACATAGCATCCACCCATTTGTCACCTTTAGCAGCTTTAGAATATGTGGAGGGTTCAGTTTCAGTCAAGACTTTAGCTAAAGAAGCAAGGTAGTCTGTGCTGTAATTTGAAACTTGGAAAATTTCTCATTCAGATGAAGAAGAATCATGTACCCTGGTAGGTACATTATGGAAAACAAAATCATTGAGTTTATTGGGTATTTTTGTTGGTCTGTTTAATTCTCGAGTTGGCTCAGGATTTTCTGGTGGGATATTCACAGATGGGGAATTTGTATAACTTGTCTCAGTAGTTGATGTGGAATGGAAAGAAGATTGTGAAGGTGTTGGTGATGGAGATATGTGTTGGGAAGGTGAAGGAGAATGGAAAAATTCATTTGCAGGATCGAGTTAAAGCTGCAGGAATTGGAATGTTACCAGCAGGAAGGATTGGAATAGGAATAATTGGAGGAGCAGTAGTAATATTGTCTCTGAATGGAAATAATTCTTCCTGAAAAATCACATCTCTGCTGACAATAACCTTGTTAGAGTCTAAATTGTACATCTTATATCCCTTTTGAGCATTAGGGTATCCTAATAAGACACATTTGGCTGACTTTGCTGCAAATTTGTCTCTGTGAGAGTTTCATATGGAGTTTTGCCAAAGAGAGTTTCATATGGAGTTTTCCAACCCAATTTTCGACAGGCATCAGATTTATCAGATATGTTGCAGCTAATACACATTCACCCCAAAACTTGTTTGGAAAGCCAACATGTAATCTTAGGGCTCTAGCAGTTTCAATCAGATGTCTATGCCTCCTTTCCACTCTCCCATATTGTTGGGGAAACCAGGGATAGATTTTTGGTGAATAATCCCTTTACTTGCAAATAATTTGGCACGCATCTGGTGAACAATTTCAGTGCCATTGTCAGTCCTGATGTTCTTAATTGTCACTCCAAAGTGATTAAAAACATAGGCTAAGAATGCTGATACAGTTTCATAAACTTGGGTCTTGTTAGATAATAGATGGGTCCAGACAACTCTACTTTTATCATCAAGAATGGTGAGAAAGTAGATAGCTCCATTGATATTGGGTGTATTATATGCACCCCATAGATCAATATGCACAAGACCAAATAAAGGAAGATATAGAGTCACTTCTCTGAAAAGGCAATCTGTGTTGCTTTGCAAGAATGCAAGTTTCACAGAAAAGCTGCTTTATTCCATTATTGCAAGTATTAGGGATATGATTGAGCTTAGACAAAGAAGTATGACCAAGTCTGCTATGAAACAAGGGCAGACTAATCTTCTTAGAAGCATTAAAAGCAACATTACTTACAGGTGAAGCACCCTAAAGAACATAAAGTAAAGAAGAGGAGGAAATGCCTTGAGTTTTGTAAAGACCTGATTCTCTTCTTCCAACTGCAAGAATCTTCTTAGTTAAATGGTCCTGAAATTGACACCCAGTTGTGTCAAATATACAGGAAACACCATTTTTGATTGCCAACTGACTGATAGATAGTAAGCTATGCTTAAACTCTGGAATATAGAAGACCCTTTGCAACAATATGTCTTTGGTAAATGGAATTGAACCAATATAGTATACATTTCTCTTCTGTCCATCAGGTAAACCAACAGCAATAGGTATATCCAGCTTTTTGATGTTAATAAAATGATCAAAATAAGGGCAAATGTGATCTGTAGCTCCAATATCAATAATCCAAGATATAGGCTGAGTATAAGGAATAGCTGGTGATCTCAAATGAGTTATACCTGCAAAATTAGTAAAAAAGCTTATCCCATTTGCTGAGTTTGATGGAGAAGTCTGATTGTTGGATGCCTGAGACTGCTGGAGAGATTGCAGCTGCTGCAGCATAGAATTAAACAGCTGTGGATCAACATATACTGCTGAAGGTTTTGTTGATTAGCTTTGCTATGGTATTGCATCAGTGACAGTGAATCAGATCACCACCAGCAACTTTTTCAGGAATCTCAGCCATGTTTGCAGTGTGTTTTCCATTAGCAGAAGCCTGTTTCAGCTGTCTATACCAGTCAGGGATCTTGTTGCCAGGCTTTTTGAAGCATTCTGTCAGATGCCCTTTCCTGTTGCAATGCTTACAGACAATTGTCTTCTTAAATTCTCTGTATGCCTTTTAATCAGTAAATCCAAACTTGTTGAATGGCTTAGGTTCCTCAGATTGCTGCTGGAACTTAGCAGCATTGACTGTATTAGCAGGAAAATACTGGGTATCCACAGCCATAGCACTGACATCCTGGAATGTTGTCATCTGACTCATATTTCTCTGTCCTTCAGCCCTCAGAAGTTGACTATACACACTGGTAAACTCAGGCAGAGGCACAGTAGATAATATATTGTCTTTGATTGAGAAGTAAAAGGGATCTACACCCATCAGGAACTTGACAACCTTTTGCCTTTTTCGAGCATCCACCAGTTGTTTAAGTATATTGCAAGAACAATGCTCCATTCCACCACAACAACATGTAGGGATGCCCTCAATTGCAACCATATATATTCTCCCAAATGTTCTTGAGTTTACCATGGTACTCAGCTAAAGTCCGATTTCCTTGTTTAATGTCATTAAGCTTGCATTGCAGTTCATAATATTGCAGGCTATCAGTTTGACATTAACTTTCCTTGATTTCATCCCAGAGTTCTCTGGATGTACTAGCATACTTAAACCTTTCTGAAATATTCTCTTCCATAGCATATAGAATCCAACACATGACCATATGGTCCACAAAAACCCATTTCTGTCAGGGCAAGTTATAGCAGGCTTAGGGAGAGTACCAGTCATAAAACACAGCTTATTCTTGGCTAACAATGACATTTTCAAAGTTCTACTCCACTGCAAGAAATCATTACCAGCATTAAACTTGCGAGGTACAATAGGAATGTGAGGCTGGTCACCTGAAGTAATATGGTAGGGATTCGAGTAGCTTGCAGAAGAAGCTGAGTCAGCAGAAGTAACAGTTGTGTCCACCATCTTTGCTTACAAATTTCACCAGTTTCTGCAGAAAAACACCAAAAACTGCCAGAAAATTCAACCAGATAGTTGAAAATATAACCAAATTGCACCAAAAACAGGAAGAGTAATCAAGAAGTTTATGATTACGAAGAATTAAGCTCCAAGCTTCAATTCAATCAAACAAGATCTTCCAAAATCTCAAAGAAACCAGAATTCAGCCTGAATTTGTAAAATTCAAGCAAAAATACATGAAACTTCAAGCGTAAGCTTCAAGCTCCAACAATCAACCAAATAACCATGACAAATGTGTGATTAATCCAACCAAAAAACCAGTAAATGTTCGAAATCAAGTGATTATCACTCGATATCAAACCAAACCAGATTCCGAAGAATCGTAAGAATTACGCTTCAATTCGAAGCAAACCAGTAAAATTTTGTGAATTTGAGCTGATTTCAATTGAAATAAGTTGATTTACTTGTAATTTTAAAAAAAAAATGAAGAAATCTGAAATTTGTGATGAATTTGAGTAAGAATTATGCGGAAATTAGGATCGAGTTGGTCTGATATACCATGAGAAGAATGAGAAAATGTGAAGCTTATAGAAGAAGATTATAAAGAAAACCATTGTATTAAACTCTCATTTCATCAAAAAACATAATCTAGTGTTACAAGAGTATTTATAGATGGTTAGAAGTAACTAACTTCTAACAAAATTTCTCTAACAAACTTTTGGTTGTTACAAGGGTATTTTGGTAATCCTATATACTCTACATTGTGTTACCATTAGTTGTTTGGTTACCACAAAAATGTAGGAATTTCTTTACTTTGAAAGGGCTAGGTAAGTAGAAAATCCCGTAGGAATTGAATTCTCTTGTTCATGCAAACAAATTTTCTCAATTCTCATACTTTCTTAATTCTTAGGATTTGCAAGTTAATTGGAATTTTGACTTCCCGAATGTATCCAAACGAGCACTAATATTCTAATTAGCATAATCTATCTATATAATAATATTAATAGGCTAACATAAAAAATTTCGCTAATCCTACGTGGCATGTTGAGAGTGATTTAGCTACGTCATCACCTTATGTGTCAGTCCCTTAAAT
>JBBYHQ010227731.1:0-23555 GCA_038382645.1 Spergularia azorica
TTGGAGACAACACCAGTCCCAATCACTACAGAGGTTGCAATGTAGTAAGGGAAAGGCATAGCTTGACCAATTGCTAACTGTGATATCACGATGTATGTGGTAGCTACTCCCAAGCATTGCACTATCATAGCTTCTGTCTCCTTCTTCTTGGAGAAGTAGGATAGCAGTGAAAGGTTCCCAAGTAAACCGGTGAGCATGCCCTGCATCATTTTCCCTGATGTTTGGATTTAGATGTCCAGCAGCTGAAATATGTGAAAGAAGAAACTGCAAGTGCATATATTAGGCTTACCAGCCAGCTGACAGCTAACAGAGCAGAATTGTTTCCTGCCGTGAGGTTTCGAGCATTGAGCAAAATTTGAGGGAGCTGCAGTAATAGAAAGGGAATATTGGCACCAGCGGCAAACTTTGCCGTCCACCAATCCCATTGCTTAAAGGCCTCATCATTCTTAGTGATCTCTCCCTTTATACATAATCAACAGGAAACAAAATCAACAACATTAAATAAAAGTAAAATAACAAGTTATACAGGTAGGAAGAAATGCTAGCCAATTACCACTTGACTAGGATCAGGAAGATCAGAATCAAGGGCCGCAACAGGCTTGAGCCGACGGTGGAGTTGAGGAGGTAAAAAACCATACTTGCTGGGATCTCTGATCAAATACAGAAAAGAGACATTGCCACTGCCGCTGAAGTGGTGGCAATCACGGTTCTTAAAGTTTAGGGTGGATGAGGCAGTTGAAAATTGGCGTAACTTAGAAGATGAATGAGGAAGACGGGCAGATGGTGGAGATAACCGAGAGGGCAGCAACCAAAACTGTGCTGCTGCTGGCGCCACTCCAGCAACTACCATTTCATCAATTGAATACAGAGATCAAAAGAAACAGATGCAGCACTCACTCCACAGAAGATTGGTTGGTGCTGCAAATAGGATTTAAGAATTAACCTCAACACAAATTACTAGTACAACAACCAACTTCCTTGTTCTCTAGATGGCTGTCTATTCCATCAATCTATACAACAACAAAAACAACATCTTTTACCCCAGCGCCTTAAAGGCTCTATTGAAACATAGAGAGGATGCGCACGAATTACCCAAAATGGAAAATTGCTTCAAGAATTGCACCGACCGACTACCATATGATAATTACATGAATCGTCATCTAGAACCGCCATATGTGAGCAATAAAAAGTCCCACATTTATTCTACTTTAGACCATGGAAATCTCTCCCAACAAAGAACTCCTTGATGACAAAATGAGATGAGAGGCAAAGGTGGGTACAATCGATGACACATTTCACCAGAAGCTTCTAACATACACTTTGAGATCAACAATGAAGTCTCAAAAATCCACATTTTCCAAAAGCAAACCCACAATCACATAAAATTCATCAACAAAATATCATAATTCTCAAACAAATCACACATTTCTGACCAATCCAAAACCAGCAAAACTTACAATTCTCACAATTCTACATTATTATTGAACTAAACCCCACATAAATTCCAACCAACCCATAATCACATAAACCCAAAACCCTATAAAATTACCACAGTAAACATAAAAATTCTAACTTTAGCTCATACACAAAGAAACTAAAGCTTACTCCATACGACAAACAACCCAGATTAAAAAATGAAACTTACAGCCAATCCCAAATGAAGAATTGTGATAAAACAAACAACCCAAATCAGAAAACTGTAACATATACGCAATCAAAGTAATACAAACGAGCCAATCGGAATAATGTAATGTAATAAATTGAGACTTACCCAAGAAAAATTGGAAGGTGAAGTGAAAAGGGGTTCTGAGAAAACCAAGAAAAAGTTGAGGGATAGAGTGTAGGATACGCTGCCAGAACTCCGATGAGCGGTGAAATGTGTGCAGAAGAGTGGCAAGTGTGTAGTGTATTAATTGTGGGATATTTTATTGGTACTAATTAATTAATTAAACTCTAAAAAAAGAGATGAACTTTGTCGTATGAATGTGTAATTAAGCACTAATCACATGTTATTTCATTATAATCTTTCTTTTCTTCATCCTTGTCATACATGCTGATTACTGAAAGTGACTGTTCTTATTTCATGTAAGAAACAAAAGTGATTTTTTTGTTAAAGAGATGATGTTGAAAAACTCATGTTATAAGTAAAAACACTCAATTTGGTGGACGTAACACCGTGTAGATTGCTAAAGTTTAACGAGTTTTATGTGAAACACTTTTCTCCTTGGGATATGTTCGGTAGACGTAACTGTTTTAGTAGTAGGTAGTTGTTTGACTAACATGTACGACTAGTTGTTTTAATAGCTAAAAACTATTAGCAGAATCTTGATAAACTCACTCTTCTAAATTACATGTTCGAAAAGCTGCTATTGAAATACACAAAAAAAAAAGAGAAATGATATTTGTTTAGTTTTCGTTTTTTTTTTTTTTTTTTGATAGAATTTAGTTTTCGGTTTTGATGATAACAAATATTGTTGCATGATTAAGGTTAATAGTTTGGCTATTGTGCTTATTGTGTTTATTTATAAAAACAGGTTTCACCAATTATGGTGAGTTGAGTTTTAACAAGACAACTACATGTGTGGTGCAACTACAAGAGACGTCAAGAACATCTGGTTTAGACGATTATAGATCTCTTGTATAAATCTTGGTTGATGCATTTGGAAAAGAACTTTGCCTTGAAGAAACGAAAAAAGAGCATGGAACATAGTCACAGACTAGTTCATAGTCTTTGTTCTATACACTGTCCCTATACATTCAGATTTTACAAATCTTTATACGAGATTTTGTAAGAAATAATCTTTATACGTCGACGTGGGAGGGGTCAAATTTGTTAATTAACAAAGGGATGTGTCAATTAGATTTTTTTTTTTTATGATATTTGTATCATTACAATGCTTGATTTAAGTGCCATTTGACGACTATATTAATGAAATTCCGTTTTATTCGAAGAAAAAAAAAGAGAGTCTAAAACAGTGCATGTTTTTCTTCGGCATTCTTTCCTTTTGTTTGAACGATATCAATTTTATATGATTTCTAAATAAGTTTACCACAATTTGCCATTTGAGGTACTACATTATTTTTTTTTTTTTTAGAGAGTCCCATTACACATAAAACGACATCTTAGAGACATAGCTCCTTCGTCATAACTTTAACGTATCCGATAAAAAAAATACAGGTTCATATTGCCCTACCACTCAGAATACTTATTCTATAGTTTCCTAAAATCATGACGGAAAACACCTCACTCACTCCTCATTCCATAATGAGGAGGGTAGTGTTTGTGCTCCGACTCAGTCTTATCTGCAGTGTGACAGACATAGCAAATTGAGACTCCCCGACGGTGCACATCACGAATATGATTCTCCAAAGTTTTCATGTTACCGTAGGTCTTTGGAGTATTGTCGCAAGCAAAACAGCGTGGTACTACAGTATTTTAATTACTAACTATATAAACGAATTACACCGAAAGGATTTGGGAAACCACAATTTGCCATTTGATGTTGAGCCATTTGACATATTACCAACTATCAAATGACACATCAGCCAAATGTTTTGAGGTGCATTTTATGTAAGTGATTATTGGTTTTCCGGTTTATTTAGTTCTTCAAGCTCTTCCTGTAACTTACCTTATAATTCTAGCGTGCGTATTAATCTATCGACATTCTCGTATTGTATGTTCCTCTAAATCGTCCTAGTAATGTCACCGCCACTGCTCAATTCTTATGGTCAGTGATGTCATTTGAGTTGGGGCGTTCGATTGTCGAGGCGTTATTGAAGAACCAAGGTTTTTCGGATGACTACAACTTTGCAACTATTATGTCATTATTCTCCATTGGTACAATTCTGTCGCGTGAAGGTTCGTCTTTTCTAGATGATGATATGGCGTCCTTGTTTGAGGATTATTTGCTTTCATAAACGGTATAAGCTTTCTCCAGTGAACTGAATTTTGAATTGTGACTTCTTGACACTTTCATTAGTTTAGATTGTAAAAATTTTACGAAGATGATTTGGAGGAGCGTGTACCATGTATGACATT
The DNA here is from genome assembly GCA_038382645.1 of Spergularia azorica. Lineage (NCBI taxonomy): Eukaryota > Viridiplantae > Streptophyta > Magnoliopsida > Caryophyllales > Caryophyllaceae > Spergularia > Spergularia azorica. The sequence goes on from JBBYHQ010227731.1 coordinate 4,040, forward strand.
TTTAAATCCATTGTTCGTTGTCGCTTGATGTATGTTTATTACTCATTTAGTCATTCCATCCGAGATTAAACACCTCATGCCGAAAAATGCTCCTGTGTTTTTTTTTTTTTTGGGAAAAACGGTGCTTTATTAGTCAATAGAAATTGCAGACAAAGAGTCTGGTACAAGTGCATCAACTAGCCACACCGGACCATGGTACTTCCACGTCGCATCAGAATTACGACTCAGACCCCATCTAGCGACTCTAATCGGTTAACCAAAGTTAAAAAAAAAATACATAACAAGTTAGATAAGAGGATTAACAAAAATTCCATGAAGGGTGTTTAAACTCGGACGGAGAGAGTATAGTTTATTGAGCAGGTTGGATAAGATATTACGTGAGACATTAATTAATTAACTTTATTATTAAGGGCCAGTTACCTAAACATTGATGATTTTTATTTTATTTTTCATGAAGCACTCACTTCTTTCAAAATTATCTATGGAACTATATTGACCCTTCCAACAATTTTGTAGTATGCTGATTAGTAGTTGAAAATTCGTATCCATCAGCTAACTTTCTGTCTTGTTTTCATTAATCTAGTCTACTTTGGCTAATTTTATTGACCTCGCTCGCACTCTGTCACAGTGATTATAATGTTCTGTGTCACTTTGGCTAGACACCCCCCCCACCTCTTACATTGTCAGCTCACAAGTACGGTGTATGTATGATGAAATCGACTGAATTGGTTTACTTTATTGGGGTAATATAAGACGCTTACAAAGCTTCAAAAGAAACCAAGGGAGTATGATAACCAAAGTTCTAAAATTGTTGGATAAAGAGTACTTGCGAAATCATCACACATCAGATGCATTAAAGGAACTGAGGGTTTCCAAACAACGAGTCATCAACTCATCAATAGACTAAATCACAAGTTACACATGTTTACCGAGTAAGAGTAAACCTTAAAAACAACTCCAAGAACTTATGAACACTTGAACCATTGTTTCGGCTAAGTCCTCCATCTACTGACCTATCCAAAAAACCTGATACTCTGAACTGTCTTCGTCTGAACAAATCCAACTAATACAGTTTCGTGTTGTGCACATGTTGTATTGTCACATGTTGTATTGTTGTTAAAACAGGAGAACCTTAACAGTAGCTAGTTTGCAGAGATACCTCTGGAGCCTGGCAAGTTTTCTTCCTCCTCTGAAGATACAATCGGCCAATTTGGCGCGCAGAGATGTGGCAAAATGTGGTATCAAGCCCATGGCATAAAAAAGATCTATAATTACGTTTAAACAACCTCCTAGAGTTAACAAACAGCCCGACAAGATGCCTAGGCGCGAGTTATTCTCTTTCTCCTACGGGTTTTACTTGGTGATTCGTCATCAGAAGTTTGAACTACGTCATCTGATTTTTCCTCACTATCGGCCCCATCTTCACTTCCACTGTGATATGATACAGTTCCCTCGGAAGTGACCTCCTCCTGTGGCTGCTTCCCAGCAAACTTTTGCTTTGAATGTCGATCTCGAAGCTCCCTCAATTTTGCCTTCTTTGAATTCAACACATTCACAAACTGGAAAGCAGAAAGCAGCAGAGCTGTTAATAGCTGAAGGGATGAAGCAGAGATTTCTACCAGAAAATACCTAGCTTAGTGTAGATTTTTTACTATAGGTAACAACAATAAGGCGATATATAATTTCTAGACTACTACCACAAAGACGAGGCATGAAACAGAGCTTTTCCTCTTAGTTTAAGAAAGAAACTCTTTTGTCTGCGGGTCTCGCATCTCACTAGCGAGAAAAACTGCCAAGAAGAGAAAATAGGACGCAGCAAGAATTGCTCTAACAACACATGTTCATCTCGACTCATTTTCTGTATAGAACAAATCTTTGATATATCAAGCATAAAGCAAAAACCAGTAGCTGTCTGAAACAGTAAAATGATGCTAAAGGCTGGTACAAGCTGAATAAATATTAGATAGTTCATAGGCACAATTGCTACATCAAAAAAATACCTTGTCATATACTTCAGTTTCAAACTCTTCTTTCTCGATGCTGAGCTTTCCACTTTGTACAAGACATTTCTCAGATTCTGCCTTCAACTTCTCATATGACTCGGTCTTTTTCACAACTTCTACCTGTTACAATAGAAAAGAAAGACAAATTTTGGAAAGTGAACTTATATCCAGCATATAACATAGATAAATATTCATATTCCAGTCCTTAGAGGCCGGTTCACATGTAAAGGTTTCATGTTACCATTTATGCAGAGAGGTTAGTTAACAATAACAAGCACTTCCCGTTCATAAAGAAATCTATTTCACCAACTGAATTAGGTTAATCAAAGTCCTTCTCCTTCATTGCTACTTCTATGAAAATATGGAGAAATGAGGGACGATTTGCACTTAACATCTATGTAGCAATAGAAAAAAGCGTAGATGATTAAGAAAAAAAATGTTGTTATAGTTCAATATGGTTAGTCCATTGTAATAGGACATGATCCGAAAGCAACTAGATAAGCAGAATTCCAACAATGATTTATATGCCTAAACTGGAGGACTTCAATCAAATCGGTTTCAAAAACTCCTAGAGACCAACTTAATTATTTGAGCAAACTTTTGGGGCTTTATGAGAGCCTTACGCTTAATTTGATGTTTTCTTCCATCAGAAAATCCAGGATGTCTGCTGTTGTTTTCTTACTGTTGGGAGATGGCTTACATCTCCATCTCCATTCCAGCTTAATGCCTTCCTTCTCAAATGTGAACGACAGCTGCAAAACATTACAAAATCAGATAATCAGTTCCATAAACCTACCTTCACTTGAAACGACTTTACATATCTAACGGAGGGGGCGATACTTGAGGTTGGGCTCAAAAGAACTTCTATTATGCTTCATTGTGTTCCCCTTCATTACCATGTGGGTCTATTAAAACGCAAAGTGGTACTTGCCATCACTGGAAAAAAAAATTGAGCCATTTCACTTCAAAATAGACGTATTCATGAGTGGGCAACTTTAAAATTTGGTCAAAACCTCATTTACTTTGGATTAGGCACGCAATGTAGCAAGTATAAGATGCAACAAAACTTCCAACATAAACAAGACTACTAATATCAACTGTCTAAGCATCAAGTGCAAAGTACAAAATTGGCCATAGGATATCCAATTAAGAAGGCAGACCTCTAAGGTCAAGTGGTTCCTAACAAAGATTTCATCAGGACACTCGACAGGCCAACTGAAACAAAAGCATCCAGGTTTAGTACAGTGATGCCGTGCTTGTCTTATGAGAGTTATGAACATACATACATTTTGAGGGTTTCTCATCACTTCCCTCTCAAGCAGCCACTAAAGACCTAGCCTCGCATTTTGAAGTTAACCCATCTACAAAAAGCCCTTTAAACCGTCCACAAACAATTATCATGAATCGTAAATTTCCAAACTTTCCATTCTCATAGAACCCTCCATACTTTCCTTTCTTTTATTCCGGGTTAATTGGAAAAAAACCCACCAAAGCTCCACAAAAGCTTGCCACCATCACAACCTAGTCGGTAAACCCCCGACACTACAGCCAACACCACAACTACAAGCCTATAACACCCAAGTTCAATCAAATCTAACATTCCACTTCATTTCACTCTACACCAGCATAAAACAACAACAACAACAACAACAACAACAACAACAACGGCTAACACGAATCGTCATATGTCTTAACTCACAATCGAAGAACAAAGTGCAGGGGGATTCAAGACTAACCCGTTTATAACCATTTCCAGCATCAGAAAAACGGTAAAAAGAACCAGGCTGTTGAAACCCTAAATAATTTTCAGCAAATTCAATATATTCTGACACTGATTGATCCCACTGACTTGCTCTTTCTCCCACATCTTCCTCACTCGCTATAAATTCAGTAAAAACCCATCAATTTTAAATAAATCACCCATCAAATTAATCAGATAAAACATCAGATTAAACAAAACCAACAATTACAAATTGACAAAATTAGGGTTTGAGTGGGAAAAATTACCAATACAGAGCCAAGAATCGCGGCCATCAGTGATGGAGAGAGAGAAATGAGAAGGGAACCAAGTACCTTTAACAAAGATTGATTCTTTTGATAAATTTTGAGCTTCTTCTTCACATAATAATTCCAATTTTAAGCATGTTTGTCTTGATTCTCTCTCCTCTTTAATTGGTGATGATGAAGAAGTTTCCATCAAATTGGATTTCTGGGTTTTGTTAGGAAGATAGAATCAAAATCTGGGTGTTCAAATGTTTGGTGGATTTATTGTTGGGGAGGTGTGTTGAGCACGATTTGGGATTTTTTAGATTGCGAGGGAAGTTTCTTTGGACATTTTCCCGCCCTTTTTTTCTGTAGATGTATTGGTAATTTTTCGGATTGTAAATTGAGAAGATGAGAATGGACTATGGAGTACTATAATAGAGCATGTTAGTGCTATACCTATAAAAAAGTACAAAGCCTCTCTACTTCCACAGTTCGACTGAGCAAAGAAAGTGCACGAACAAAGTTTATTCCCTACTTCCATGAGTAAAGGATCGTCTCATCAACTACTATACTATGTGTTTAGAGTTTTTCTAACGGATGGATTTGTGAAGGATGTCAATTGTACCACGAGTGGACTCAAGCTACGGATTTTCTAGTTAAGGATGCAAGAAAGTCTTTAATATTTAATGGCTTTTGTCATCATCTAACCCGTCCTCCTACCATTCAATTGTAGTTTGATGTGAATTGTAAATTTTGTACCTAAACTTAACTTAGGGGAGGATGTGGATCCAAGCAGTGCTTAGAGCCCCCAAGATTCGTCTCATAGGCGTGATGTGTAACGGATAATTTTCTCTTCTATTTTTATCTATGCCACTTACCCCTTTCTCCTAGGAAAAAAGAAGAGTTTATTCTTAAACCTGAACAACATTTACGGATTGTATTGAGATTTTGATGCTTGTAACTGATGTTTTAGATGAATATATGATTTGGGTATTATAGTGGTATGTGATTTTTCTTCAAGTGATCTTATTTCAGATTTTCAGATTTGGAGATTAAGGGGTTTGTTGTGGTGATAAGCTTATTTGTGGAGTCGCTCATGTGGTTTATGTCCGATTTTCAGACTGTACTTTCTACTCCGTAATTGAGATCCCCTAACAACTCCTAACTTACATAAGTTTCACCGAGTTTAATTTACGTCAATACTCATTGAGTCATCATAGTAATCCACAACACAAGATAAGAAAGACTTGAGTTGAGTTCGACTCACTTCAATAATCATAGACATTTTGTCTTTACGAATACAAAAAATGATGCTCAGCTCTCCACCTTTCCGAACCAAGATTCCCATAAACCGCACGCATCCGCATCAGTCCAGATTCCACTTCCAAAAGAATCCAAAATTTCCCCACTAATCATCAATTTCATAATAATTAATCATCATCCTTAAAGTTTAAGGACACTGTATATACAGTCATCCAAATTCCTGGTAAAACAACAAGAAGAAAAAAAAATGTCATCAAAAATTTCTCTGTTCCTTTTCTTTCTTCTGCTAATTTGCTGTTTTACTAAAATCATAGCGTCAGAAACAAGTTTTGGCGTTGAAGATGAAGACCCAACAACCAAAACTATGCACCAATTTTCTGGGTACCAAACTTCTGAACCTGATTTTGGTTCGCTCTCCTCACTCTCAGTTGATTCTCAATCTTTGCAGGAACAGGTGATTACTGACTACCCTTCATTTTATTCACTTTTTTATTATCTGGGTTGTAAAGTTTTGTACTTTGTATCTTGTAGTTTACTGTTCTATTAATGTTTTTGTTTTGCTTAAGTGGGTTGGATTGTATAATAGCTAAGTTGATCAGTTGAAGATTGTAGAACTAAACTAATTGTGTGCTTTGATTGCTGGTGAATTGATGACTTTATGTATCACTCTCTCCAATATGCGAGAGAAATTCAAACCAAATGTTAATAATCCCGAGAAATTTAAACCAAATGTTAACAATCCCGAGGAATGGAGGTAGCACACATAAATGTTTACATCATGATTTTATTTTATTTTTTTATTCGTGATTGTGATTTGTGAATACTGAGTTGCTGAATGCAAAATTTGTGTGTGTATTCTCTTAGTATATGTGTTGTTTCATCAGAATCGAAAATTGTACAGAAATTGAATTGACTTTGTGCTTTGATCACTGATGAATTGATGTTTGTCTGTATACTATATAACTTGAATTTTATGTGATGAACTCGTAAGCTTGATTAAATGTCCACAGTATGTTGGATGAGATTTAATACACGGATCTTTGGCCTGTTGTCTGTCATTTCAGGTCCTAAGCTAGGTTCTCTGTGAACATAAGAAAGTATTTGTCTTTGATTTTTTAGTTAAAGCAACTTGTTTTGGGCTGTAAACGATCAGATGACCGAGTATAGGTGTTGCTTGTTCTGACTATTAACATGTACTGATGGTCTGATAGAGACTGTTTTACTTATGTGATACAAATTATGATTTTCAGATTGATGAGTTAGCAACATTCTCGGATGCACCATCCCCCGCAGTTACTAGGGTTCTCTACACTGACAAGGATATAGCTGCTCGGAGGTATGCGACTCTATTTGATTGTGTAGTTTCTGATATCAGGTTATTCAAGTGGTTTGTACTTCCTAATTGTTTTGATCAAGGAATGGACACTCTCTTTTCTATCTATTTAATTGGCGGTATTCTTGTGGAGACGTCTTTTCTTCCTTGTATAACTGGGAAAGGTGCAATTCACTGTAACAACCAGAATGTGTGTTTCCTGTCATCTGTGGTTGATGAAGCTATTTGCCAAATCATACGCTCTGATTATGTGCATATAGATGTATCTGCATGTACTTTGATAGAGCAGTTACACTTCAACATCCCCTTCAATTTCTAGTAAACTTTTGCTGCAGGTATATCAAAAACTTGATGGGACTTGCTGGCCTTTCAGTTAGGGAGGATACAATCGGTAACATATTTGGTCGATGGTAAGTTGTTGAACCTTCAAGAACTCATGCTCTGCTAGTACCAGTCAGGCTAATTGTCGAACAAAACACATTTTGTTCGTAGTTAGTGTTCATAAAATGTTGTTTTCAAAACCGAAATAATAGATATAAACTTCTTTGTGGAGGGGGGGGGGGACAAAATGGGACAAAATGAGAAGAGAAATGCACAGCAAGTACTGTAACTTTTTGTCAATGTCAGAATCCCATCACTACAATGTAGTCAGTCGATCTAGAACATATGATTTTGCTTTGGAATTTTACTAAAATACGACTCATGTTTGCCACCATTTTAAGAATCTTGTTTTGAAGCTGTTAGAGGACTCAGCAGTCGGAAGTCTAATTTTGAGCTACATTCTGGTTTCCCACACGACTATTGACATTTTTATTTAACAGGGATGGTTATGAACCAGAGCTTGCTGCTGTTGCAACAGGTTCTCACATTGATGCTATTCCATACTCAGGAAAGTATGATGGAGTTGTTGGCGTCTTAGGTGCAATAGAAGCCATTAATGTGCTGAAAAAGTAAGTTGTTGGTGTCGAGGATTCAAACACACCCCCTTGAGGGATCGATACTTATGTTTTGAATATCAGTTAAGTGGGAGACACTCTGTTACTGTATGCTAAGCCTTATCTTTCAGGGCCGGGTTTAAGCCGAAGCGATCGTTAGAGGTAATAATGTTTACTTCAGAAGAGCCTACTCGGTTTGGAATTAGCTGCTTGGGAAGGTAATAATGTACACTATTGTATGGTTTTCTTTGTTGAAAAGTATATATGCAGTCTACCTTAACATGACCTTTATAATTGCACAGCCGGTTAATGGCAGGAAGTGGGACACTTGAGAAAGCTCTGAAGACAAGTACATTTGATAGTCAAAATGTATCTTTTCTAGATGCTGCAAGATATGCCGGATATGCTAGAGATCAGGATGACTTATCTGGCGTGCTCTTGGAGCAAGGAAGTTATGCTGGTTTTGTGGAGTTGCACATAGAGCAAGGACCTATCTTGGAAGCTGAAGGTGCACTATCCCTATTTTTTGTGTGTGTGTGTGTGTGTGTGTGTGTGTGTGTGTGTCAGAACAGAAATGAACTTGCTTAGATCTGATACCAAGGATTAAATCATATTCTCAGGAACTTCTATTGGTGTTGTCACTGCGATTGCTGCCCCTGCAAGCATCAAAGTAGACTTTGAAGGCGATGGAGGTCATGCTGGTGCTGCCCTGATGCCAAGCAGGTGAGGATATGTTGCATTTGTCAGCCTAAAGCCCTAAACTAATCTTAATTTTGAAGTTCTATACAACCATCTTCCTGTGTTATACGCAACTTCTTACATATACTAAAATTCTGAATTCTCTTTGAATTTGGGAAATGTTAATTTCATATCCGTGCCTATTGTTGTCCTACAGGAATGATGCAGGGTTAGCTGCTGCAGAGCTATCGCTAGCTGTTGAAAAGCACGTTTTAGAATCTGGCTCCATTGACACTGTTGGCACTGTTGGTAAGATGCTGAATGATTTGTTCCTGAAATATTTTGTTCCATTTATTTGGCGCCACTTCAGACATGACTGTATGAAACTATAGTCTCATTGGTTCTTTTGACCCTTTTGCAAGGCATTCTTGACCTGCATCCTAGAGCTGTCAATAGTATCCCAAGCAAGGCACACTTGGAGATCGGTATGTTCATCATGGTGCCTAACTTTGCCCCATTGTTTGTCCTTCCATTGGTGACATAGCCGTAAGTTTTTTTAATAGAGATTAATATTTGATACTCACGAATGATTAAACATTTTGATTCTCAAGATACACGAGACATAGACGAAACAAGAAGAAACACCGTAGTAAAGAAAATCCACCAATCTGCTGCCGAGATAGCCAAGAAGCGTAATGTTAGGCTTTCTGGATTTGAGATAGTGAATCAAGATCCTCCAGCCCTTGCTGACCAGAAGATAATCCAGTCGATGGAAGCTGCATCACGTGAGCTAAATTTGGCCTATAAATTGATGGTTAGCAGAGCATACCATGATTCTTTATTTATGGCCAGGTGAGATGAATTTATGTCTTCCTGCTCTAGGGTTGAAGATCGCACATATCGCTCAAATTTGTTTTAATTTAGATAGATTGATCTTGCATTCATGCACAATATTAAGCTACGAGAAGGAATATATATTTTGAATTTTTTTGTTACTTAAACAAAAATTCTTCACCCGGTGCCAATGACTAATGAGCTTCTTTGCTCAGGGTATCTCCGATGGGTATGATTTTCATTCCATGCTACAAAGGTTCGATCTCTATCACCCTCCCCCAACCCCAAACTACTCAACTGTGGAACCACAACCAGTATCCCCCAAGTAAAGTTGACATGATTATAAGACTAAAAATCCAAATTCCAAACTTGCTCAACATACTTTCTATTTTGTAGGATACAGTCATAAACCAGAAGAGTATGCTGCTCCCAAAGATATAACGAATGGGGTCAAGGTGTTGGCATTGACCCTAGCAAAATTGTCCCTTTCCTGAGGCTCAGGCTCTCCAGGATACTGTGGATTATATTTGTCTCAGGTCAGATTTAATTTTGCAAAGCTTAGCTGATGCTGGGGATTGTCATGTATAGTTTCCACTTTTTTTAACTTAGAGATAGATCCTTATATTCTCCAAATACTGGCGATTTATCATTCTGAATAAGATCATCATGTAAGTTGCTGTGAATAATTAAGCCTCAAAACACAAAATGGATTTCGAAAATCTTTATTTCGAGCCTTAAATGCCATTACAATGATCCCTTTACTCTCAAAAATGCCATTGGAGATAATATTTGTTCTGATGATGTGTATAGAATACGTGAATACATCAAAATATACTGATAAATATCAAACATCAGGGAGAATAAAATTATCTCAATTGTAGTGTATCTTACTGTCTGAATATAAAGTTACATGATATAGTGTGTCGTAACTTTTACAACATTTAGATGGCTTGTTGCCCTAAACAGATAGATATACATATGTTACAACAAGAAATTTCTTTTGACATATTACAACAACATGAACAGGAAGATTAAAATGATCAATCCGGGTTTTGGTCTGCTTTTCAAACTGTAATTCTACTAAAAGCGCATCAAGGGCTAGCCCTGAAGCCTACATATATATATTTACCCTACCTAAACACAAATAACTGTATACTAACTACAACATTGGAAATTTGCAGAGTAATATTGATGTCTGAGAAGTAACAAATGGACAGTCTGCTGCAGAAGCATTCTTATCCTTCCTTTTTCTCTGCATCTGGAGCAGATTTGGTTTCAGTTTTCAAATCATCTGCTGCAGCCTTGGTCTCAGATTTCGATTCATCTGCTGCAGACTTAGGTTCAGTCTTCGCCTCATCTGCTGGTGCCTTTGTTTCAGTGTTGGTGGCCGTTGAAGGGGTTTTCTGGTTAGCAGACTTCTCGTTCTTCTCAAGAACAATCTCTAGCTGCGGTCATAGAGTAGCAATAAGTTAAACAAAAATCCAAAACCACAAAAACATTTCTGTCAAGTGTTAATTAAGTGACATGAAAATTGTAAAAACAACCTTAGCTTTCTGAACCACCCTGCCCTTGTTTTCGTCTTTTGAACCAACAGTTGATGTTAAAACCTCTGTTCACCAGAAATAGATTGAAGTTAGTCCTCTTGTACATATGAATATATGATGATATGAACTATGAAATGTTGTTTGTGGAAATAAAATTCGATAATGTTATCGGCTTACTCTTCTCCACAGCAACTCCATTTGCCTTCAGAATCTCAGCAATTGTGACAAGAGTTGGAATAGCTGAACAAAAATACTGTATTATGTACCACCCATTAAACAAAATGTGATATGTACAAGACCAATACAAAAGATCAGATTATACCCATGCCCAGAGCAGAAAGCTCAACGAAATTGTGCTGTTTCATGTACCTCTGCAACAAAAACACAGCAAAACAGGAGCATTTCAGATCACTATCAAAAAATTTCGATATCATAAAGTTTTGGTTTTCATTTCCAAGGTGTCATTTAGAGTTTCGCAAGTACAATAAGTTTCGGGTGTTGAGATTCCCTAGAATCGATAATAGATTAATAGTGTTAAGGTGTACGATCTTGAAAAAAACCCGTAGAACTACAAACATGTCAAATGCAAATTCCTACGATTACTACTTTGTTATGTTTTTTCCGGTATAGTGTAAATGTATGTCACTTCATAAAAATTTGCAGGGGTGAAATAAACAGATAAACTTCAACATTTTGATAGGACTTGTGACAAAAATAGACATCTTAAATAGATAGTTAAAGCCGTCCATGTCGAATTTTATTATTTCATCATATAATCGCATCTTCAGAAGTAGCATTTATAACAAAAAATCTTTGATGAAGAAACTGTACGGAGAATGAAATTAATGTACAAACTTCATAAAATAATGTATTTGCTTTACGTACCATCTTTTAGAAAACAAAAACATTACCGTAATATCTTAGATTTTTAACGTTTGATTTACATATGTGAAAGAAATTCAAACGAAATAACAATTAAAAAAAGAATGAAGAAATAATGCAACAATGTACGTACCTTGGCGAGATTAAGGTAGAAGAAGAGCGGTTTCTTAGTGTTAGAAACTTGAATGCGGTTCTTCTTCTGGCCGTCGTCGTTAACGCTCAATGTGGCCACCTTCGACACCACCGCATTCTCCAATGCAATGTCTGCTTGCTTTGGTTGCTCCGGATACAACACCGCCTGCGCCATTGTTATCGTAAAATCTTGTTGTTGACGTTATTGTATCTGTTTAATTTGGTAATGAAATGTGAGGAAAGTAAATGTCGAGAAAAAATGGGAAGAAATGAGAGTTGGAGAATATATAGCGAGTACGTATTATGGATGGGTGGAAATTTTTTGAGATGGAGGGCAAGTTAATCTTATGGACACGTGGCACTTTGTAGGAAGATGTAAGAAGGCGAGAGAGTGATCGGACAAGATTCTCTCTGCATGGCAAAACATAACCGCAATCAGCGACAGTTTATTATTTATCGTCGGTTTCCCGTTTTACCCCTTGAAGATTAACTACCTTACCTTCGCCCAAAGGTCCCAATATATGACACTCCTTGGTTGAATCTTTCGATGAAATTTTTACAAGAGGAATCGTAATACATACATTTGGACTTTCATCCATGACATCGGGATAATTACGTCTAAGAGGTCATGAAAACTACGGACTATGAGTTTTTAGTATTTAGTTATGTTGATATTACAAAAAGAAAAAACAAATGTAAGTTGAAAAGGAATATAAATGAAGGGCGAAATATGTGCCACTGATATATAATTACCCCAAAGATTTTTTATGTGGACGTGGGAGTGTAGGATACTACAGTATAAGGGATACACTCTTAAACGAATTGAATCAATTGTAGTTTTATTTTATTTACAATTACCTACTCGAAAATCATCCCCTTTTGTGGTTACAATATGTCGGGAATGTAACATCCTCATTCTAGTTTGAATTCTCTCTATATCCCCTTTTCCAACCACATGAACACGGTGGGAGGACCGGAGGCTGGTAGTAATATGGAGTAGATATCCAAAATCAATAATTTGCAGCACATCGTCATATTTTGTCCACCAACTTCAATAGCTAGCATTTTTTTTTTAAATTTGTTTATTCGAAACACCATCTAAGCTACCGTGTTAGGGCAGACGCCACCAGTTATGGCTGCATAATAGCATCCCTTTGAATACAAAATGGAACGGTCCAAAGTCAAAAAGATGAAGGCCTTAACCAATGGATAAAAAGACTACTCTAATCTACAATCTTGACATACACAAAATTAAAAGATGTTCTAAATTTAATTCGTCATATGTTCTCCACGGCTCCACCGCTAACATTAGCTCCTCGAAAACAATAAAATACAATCATCATTACACCGACCATTCCATCTCAGCAAGGATAATATATCCGCATAAACTAACACGGTAGATAATGAAATGTCGTATCTATAGCGCTAAGTACGCAATTGCGAACCCATCTTCCTCTTCTCAAATCATTTCATCCTCTGAAAAAAAAAAGAATATTATTTGACCATCACACTTTCTCCGAAAACTGCCACCTTATCTGCCGCTACCGCCACCACCTCCGCCACCGTCACCGCCGCCTCTTCCACCAAAACGACCGCCGTTAGGGCTTCCGATTCACAAATCGCCACTCCAGTTCAACGCGCTTGACGAGGTACTGCTTTTTCCTCAGCAACATTATTTTTTCATACTATATGCTTTCAATTGATTTAATTTGTGATTTTTTTTTGCTCAATGTCGTTAATTAAAGCTATTTAGGGGTAATTCGTATGAAATGCGGTAAAATTAGATGAATTATGGCAGGAATTAGATGAATAATTCGGTTTTGTGAAGTTCTAGTATGTAGAAATGGAGGTTATTGACCTTCGAAGTTAAGTAATTCTGGCGGGAATTAGATTAACGATTCGAAGGTAGCTTGTTGTTGAAGTGACAAGGTGTTTTCCGTAATCCTTTTGCAGATTTCTGAGGTGATATGGCGCCGCCGGTTATTCTCCAGCTACCTCCGGCAATTCCATCTGTAGGAGGTAAGCCGCGTTACGCAAACCCTAGCTCACTAGCTACTTCGTAATTTCGTTCCTTTTGCGCTTGTGCGTTTTGTGATTGCAATACTATCGGTGAATTATTTGTATCTTTGCCCCAAAATTGCGTGTTTGAAGATGTATGATGTTGCAATTGTCGATAAAATGTATACCGAAACAATGTGATTTTGAGATAATGTATAGCCAAGTCCAATTGGTGTGTGGAGGTGGTATTTGTTGATATCGTTTTTTTCTATGCCTGTGCATCGTACAGCTTCAAGCTAGTGGTTCGTGAGTTTTGCCATTTGTGAAAGCAATTGTTTTTTTTGTTCACGTGCCGTTTGTTTATGCTTTCCTTGTTTAAAGTTTTGTCAGGAACAGGTTTGTTGTGCTCAAGCTATAGTAGACGGAGGATGTTACTTCCTGAGATCAAGGGCTCCGGAGTTTCTTTGTTTGGGAGGAGTGGAGTACTCAGAGTTGTAAATGCAAAACCTCTCGATTTAAATGGCTTAACAGAGGTTAGGTGACGGATTTCACTACTCTATGTCACTTGCTTAGAGCTTTCAGCACAACATTTTTTTAGCAAACCTTTGGAGGCTAAGAGTGTGACAATGTGAGACAGCGTACAGAAAGGGTCCCCTTTCTGAATTCTGAGAGCTTGCTCTAAATATTTTATTCGATTATTTGAAGGATAAAATTTGATTTGAATCATTCATTGTAACATTTCATGCAAACTATAATTTTCAGCCACGAAGTTGAGTTAGTTTTTCTCATTTAGCTCTTGCTTGTCCAAGAAAGCACAACCAAATTATCTCATCATTTGAAGATGTTAAGTGCTGATAGCTGAACATTTGTCGAGGTACAGTTTGAAATTGTGACTTGAACCACCATTAAGCACCCAATATCAGGCCGTAACTTACGATGCAATTGTGATTCACTTTACCCTCACTTGCCCCTAGGTCGCAATCCCAGATACAGGCTCAATGTCTCTAATGGTTTATCCTGTCCTCCTAAAGGGTCTTAAGATACAAGAGGAAAAACATATTGCATTGGGGACAAAAAGGCGTTCATGTCAAGGCTAGGGATTATTTGATAAATGCTTAACAAAGATTATTTTCTTTCCAACTTTGTAGATGGAGGTCTGTGGAGGACATCACGCGTTCATGAAGAAGGCAGTGAAATGTAAGAAAATATTGATGGTTGTGCTTGAACTCTTCCTAGATGTTTCTGTGTATGGTTAAGGATCAATGAGGTAAGTGTGATTCTGTTGTATAGCTTCGTCAACATTGGACCATATGTATATTTTCATTGGATAGGGATGGTGGGGGTTCCCCTTGATATTGTTGCTTTTTTTTTTTTTTTCTTCATGGGAAGCAGCAAAAACTAATTTAAAGTCGATTTTAGTTAGTGCGACAAATAGTTGGTGCTATTATCTTCTAGTTTGTTCTTTATATCGTTTATTATTAAAAACCCCTTTGGATATATCCTCCACTAGTTAGGGTAGGGTTGCGTACTTTTGAACCATCCCAATCAATGCTTTTAGTGGACTATAACTGTTGGTTGATGCTGCTGCTGTGCTGATGCCTTAGTAGTTGTATAATTATATGATTTGTCTACGTCGTAGGTACCTTTTGTTTTCATGTTTTTTAGGTAAGTTTTCCATGCTGCTTTCCTAGAAAACAGTCAGCAATTGCTCATGTTTGTTGGAGTTGTCACACATCGAAATTTGATTTATACCTAGTCATTCTGCTATTCAAGTTGGAAAGCTACTTATTCGGCTCCATTTATTGCAGACACAACCCGATGCTTCCTCCAAGAAGTTTCCTTTTACGGGCATCTTAACCTAATTAAGAGAAGTAACAGGTCTTGCCTTGACAACCAACTTCGCTTCGGAACGAAGTCATTAAGAGATGTAGTTGTACGATCAGATCTCACCAGAAGTGGAACACCTGATGCTGCTTCTCATTTTCCTGGTCTGGAACCTGTTCAATTCACCATATTTATATAATTCCCTTGACTTTGATTTACAAATGATTGTTTTCTTGTGCAGATCTTTCTTTTGGGCCCAAGGCTAAGGGAGCATTGTTTTACACTGTCACTGCTACGGCTGCCATCTTTCTCTTTTGGTTGATGGTAGTAGCACATCCTTTTGTTCTTCTATTTGATCGTTATCGAAGAAGAGCCCAGCATCTTGTTGCTAAGATCTGGGCCACTTTAACCATCACACCATTTTTTAAAGTGGAATTTGAGGGGTTGGAGCATCTTCCTGGACCAGATACACCTGCTGTTTATGTTTCCAACCACCAGAGCTTCCTGGATATCTATACTTTACTTACTCTTGGGCGGAATTTTAAGTTTATAAGCAAAACTTCGATTTTCGTCTACCCTATCATTGGCTGGGCCATGTTTCTACTGGGCGTTATACCTTTGAAGCGCATGGATAGTCGAAGCCAACTGGTAAGTGTTTATTACATTTCAATTTTAGTTCATAGTTTCCCTTCTATTTCTGCTTCTCACTCTTTTCGTCCTTGTAATATCTATTGAGATAGACCATTCGTTGAAATTTGAACAAGTGGAAGGGTCATTATCGTGTGAAACTAAATATTTGGAGATGAATAATATGTACAGGGATATATATTTATTAAGTCCATATGCTTACTCTATGGACTTTCTGATTCTCTTGAAATTTCGAAGACATTTCTTTTAGCCCTATCTTTCTCTACAATAGGCTTTGTTGTCTTGAGCATTAGATAAATGGTTATGCAGATTTTCCTTTTTATTATTTTTTTTTTTCTTTTAAGTGATGTGGTGGCCGCCGTAGGCTACTTGACAACAATGATGCAGTATTTGAGGAGAGGAAGAATGTCACTAGGTTTGTTTGTTAATTGGCCATTCTGCATTATGTCCTTCTTTTTGTACTTTGGCAATCTCTGGGGTGTGGAGACTGGAGTCTAGCCATGATGTTTTATGGCTTTAGTGAGTTCATTTTAGCAATGGGGAGACGATGATGCATTCGTTATTTATAGAGGGGACATTTGCGTTATTAGCTTTTATCTGGGAATCTGGGATATAAAAGAAATCCGGAAATCACCTTTCCTGATGTTGTAGGATTGCCTTAAGCGATGCATGGATCTTATCCGGGGAGGAGCTTCTGTATTTTTTTTCCCAGAGGGAACTCGAAGTAAAACTGGAAAGCTAGGTGCTTTCAAGGTGAGTGTGATAATCTTCTAATCCCAGTAATTTGTATGCTGCATTTCGTGTGTGTGTCTGAAGGATAACACCATCTATTTTTCACGGGTTTGGAACTTTTATTAATTAAAGATGACTATAAGAGAAAGTTCTTGCAATTTCTAATAGGTTACTCATTTGGCCTTAACCTAATTCAATTTTTATCTGTACAGAAAGGTGCATTCAGTGTTGCAGCTAAAACTGAAGTGCCTGTGGTGCCTATGACAATTATGGGAACTGGGAGTATTATGCCTACTGGAAAGGAGGGTTTGTTGAACCCAGGGTCTGTTAAAGTTGTTATTCACCCGTTTTTGAGAGGCAAAGATGCACAAGTGTTGTGCGATCAAGCTCGTGGTGTGATAGCAGATACGCTTGAGCGGGGAAGATAAGAGGAATACGAGCCTGTATTTGGATGCGATAGATGTGCCTCAAGCTGGAAGTAAATTATTAAAATATCAGATCAACAGCAGATGGGATAAAGGTAGATATATGGGTGCTTCTCACTCGTGGTCATCTTTTACACTCGCTTATATTTATTTGCATGGTAATCATATTTCTGATTCAACTCTCAGTTGCTGTTCCGGTCTACTCCCTTATGATCCAGCTGGAAGTGCAGGCCTGTACTGGTTGCAAAGAAATCTAGGACATACTGCTGCCAAGGAGGTCAGATGCATAAACTTCGTAAGTTTATGATTGCTGGTGGGAAACAGCAGATCCTTGGAATTCAATTTTGGGTGGAAATTGTGTGTATTTCAGTGCTGCTAATGCTTAAGCGATGATACTTGGTTCAACGAGTCAGAGTTGCAGGTGGCCAGGTTTGGTGTTCACATTTGAATAGCAGATGCTTGTTTGAGGGTGCTTCCCGAGTCCACCAAGTTTGAGGCAGTGGGGGTGAATTCCAATTTTTTTTCATGGTCATGTTGAATAGCTGCAGAACCGGAGTTTAGTTATCCCTTTTTGTAAATACTCGATATTGGGTATGGGTTTTGCATACAGTTTTGCCAATACAGTACAGTCCAGCATTTGCTTTGGCCTTCTAATTTGCAAGTCTACTTTGTGTGTTTCTTCGATGCGGCATCACTAATGAGCTTTCGGAAACGTCTAGACAAACAAGCAGAAATCATAGATGTATATTTGGCTGACAGTCTGATTGAAAGTGGCCCTTACGCCTGCTAATGTGATCTTCTTGTATATGTTACAGCTTGTGAGGGATGTTCGATTAGTAAATTGGGCACATCCATCATAGGAAAATGAGATTACTTGCTGTTTTCCATTGAAGGAAATCTAAGACGACGGATGCGACTATCTAACAGTCGAAAGCAGCTACGATTAATTTCAGCAGCAGTACACTGATGAAAAATCCAATTTAAAAGCTCAAATTTATATTAACTTGGGTGAAATGTCTCCCAAATCTTTTGTTGAGATCAGAGTTTTATGTCGCTGGAAACCTGCTCTTTTTTTTTTCTTTCTGAGCTCAACAAGATGAACTTGGGATGTCGAGGAGAATATTAGCAGTCGCAGTTATGCGGCAGCTTCAGTATCAGTCTCCTGATGAACATGCTGTAGAGTGGACAGAGTTGAATCATGGTTCTCGTGGACTGCCAGTTGAGTTTCTCCAGAATTCCGGTGTCCTGATGAGATATTTATATGGGATTGACTGCAGAGGTAGTTTTGTCTTGACTGCGGCATCTGATAAATTCTGATTGCCCCGAACTATGAAGCACCTGGATCATTGGAGCATCTACTTTGCAGATCTTTTATACACAAAATCCAGAACTATTGTGTCACTGAAGTGACAAAGGATGGGTATTGGAGCATGGAGTAACAATCAATGAGTAGCCTCACGCTCTATTCCTTGGAAAATTCAGTTCTTTGATCCAGGTATTTCCATTTCCATGTTAAGTAAGCAGTTATTCATAATTCATATTGGGCCCGTTGTCATGCCAATACTCCCTTGTGTCTAAATTTGGAACAGTTTTGGTAACTATCCAGTCCTTCGATGCGGAAGTATCCTAAATTTTTAGTGCTTTTTAGAATACTGCTTCTTATGAGTGACACTCCGTAAGTATGTTAGTTGAGACTGCTTTGGGATTCAGATGCTGTGGATTAGGAATGGTATAGAACCATGAAAACTAAAACCATGATAATCCATGATAATATTACAAAGAGGACGTGTAGCCGTGTAGTTTGCAACCTTTGCATAAGTAACTATGTTAGTTGAGAGTGCTTTGGGCAAGGAATGGTTAAGAACTAAAACCATGATATTACAAAGAGGAATCCATGATAATATTACTAAGGGAAAGTTTAGGGTACAACAGTTCCATACTATTTGTGTCCTAGGATATAGGACAAAATATGACACTGATAAGCCACACTTATTAGCGTTCATTTTACCACCACCCCGTAAGTAGGCGACAAACTTTGGCCTATTTGTGCCAGATTTGGATGACCGTTGTACACAAAATTTGGGTACTACGGTAGTATAGAAAAGTTTCATTATTACAACATATAAAAGGAACATCATTAAGATTATAAGCTCAAGCTACTTGTTATCATGAGAATTGTGTGAGAAGTAAAGCGATATATTAAGGAGCAACTCATGTTATTCTGAAGGAACTTTAATTGCTGCAATCATGGTAATCGATCATGAAGTCCTTGTATCTGGCTTCGGGGAGTGAACGGGAA
>JBBYHQ010227930.1:0-48544 GCA_038382645.1 Spergularia azorica
CTTAGGATTCCCACTGATATTTCTGCTTTTGCTTTGTTTTGTAATTTGTCAGGTCATACCAACTTTACATGGCACTCCACTCTCTGGAGTTACCAAAAGAACATCAGTTGACTATCTAACAAACTGCATCAACTTAACTGTCGGCATCATTCAACTTACTGTAAGTCTGTTCTTCTACTTCTTATCCACATAAAACTCTGTCGTTAGCTACAGGTGAAGTTGTTCCTTTTGGTAGTCTTGGCCTCTTGGGAAGTATCTAAAGAGTGAAGAGTATATTTATTTGGTGATCGGAAATGAAATTTTACATCGCCGAATTTGATTATACACTCTTAGTCTCTTACTACTAGAGCACAATTCTATGCGTTTCTCTTTTTGAGTAGTATTATAAGAAACAACATAGATTTCCAATTTAGGTGCCTATGAGTTAAATTATTTTACCTGTGCAAGATTATTTTCAATAGGGCGGAGATCATAGTGTGTGCATTATTGTTGCTCAGTCATTGTGTTATCCTTTTACTTAATCTTTAATAGGCTCATAAGTCATATCTAATCCTGATATGTGGTTCACATCAGCTCATGTCATGTTCAATGAGATTATGTCTAATGAGATGGAAACCACTCAAGTGAAAGCCTAAAGCAAAGGAGAGGATTCTTAGGTGGGTTAAAGCTGGATTATTGAGTTTTTTTTTTTAAAAAATAAAAACAATAATACTCTGTTTTTTTTTAAGAGGAAATGGGTCCTATGCCATATGATATCAATGGTGAGAAATGTTGAAAAGATGGTTTTACGGTTACTCGTCGTCCTTTTCGTAGAACAAGACAATCTATGTGGGTTTTTTCATGTTGGGGTTTTTGTTTTTGGGAGATCTTATTTGAACTCATTAGTGGTGTCGCTTCTCTTGTTTACAATAGGAAAAGAGCATCATGCATGAACCACTTGTACCTTGGCTTATCTTTTGTTAACTCTATTAGGAATGACAGGCTGGAGCATTTGATTAATACCATAGCGGCATAGTGCTATAGTATTTGTAATGTTATGTTATGTGTGGATTATATCTGCATTAATTTGCTTCACGTAATTGGTCTAAATTTATTGGTCCCGAGCTTGTATTGCTATGTGTAGAGTTGTAGACGGATGGGGGAGGAGAGGGCAACATAACTATGTTGATAGATGTCACCGAGTTTTATTTATAACATGTTCGAGACTTCTGAGTGTTATGCACTATGCACCAGATATGGGAGAGCTGCGGAGGAGGGAAGCAGAGCAGGCAACAAAAGGTAAATGATTAGAAGTTACGGGATACTGTGCAGCATTTCTGCCAGGATGGAGATCTGAACTAGTCGCTTTGTCGTAATGTGATTATGTGTTTGATATAATAAGTTAATATGAGAAGATTTGGATTCTGATTTAAAGATGATAAACCATGACAATACCTCGGTAGGCCATGGGAACGACAACGAGGAGGTGAAGGTGGTTAAACGATCTCTAATTGGAGTAACAAGGGTAGTGCTGCGTTTTTGTCATGGCATTACTGGAAATAGCTTTTGTGGATGCCCTCATTGATTGGCTTACAAAAATGAGATTCCCAACTTTGTTCAGCTCAATCAACTTTTCACCATAAGTAGACCTCCCCTACTTCACGTAAACTATTTCTACTTTGGGAGATTTGGTTTCTTAGTGTTAGAGCTCTTTTGGTAAAAGCAAGTCATGAAGGAAGCTTTCCGAATTCGCTAAGGGCACTTGAGAGTTGATTTGCTATACTGAAGGTACCGTTAAGGCGTAAACAATCAAATTTTTTCGAGTAATAATCAACTACTCGTAATAATCATAATTCAATTTGGTTATTCACACTATTCACTTCATATGGTTTAGAGTACGTAATCATAATTACAATTACACTTGTAATTTACGACAGACTAGAGCTAGGGGATCAATAGTATCGTGAATTACAAGTGTAAGTGCCCGTGGCTATTAGCAGGTTATGGCGTTTGGGATTTGCGACCAAAATAATGCATAATGGCTTTCCAGGTGAGAGATTGTTTGGCCGTTTAATGACAAATTGTAATGGAGTGGGTGGCCGAAGTGCAACACTAGTGAGTAGTGACTAGTGAAGTAGTGAGTAGTGAACCCACCAAAGATTATGATATCTTCGGTCACAGTCTTTTAAATTCGATCGGATACTCGCACTCAGTTCTATATACCATTTTCCTCATTGTATACGTCTTTATGTGCATAAAAGTAATTATAACATCACATAATTCACAGTATCAAACTAAACATAAACTATCAAGTTGAACTGGTTGCACTAAAACTTCTTCATTAAAAATCGGAGCATTTACACACGGTTCTGTAAGTTATTCATAGTCCGACATTGTGATTTCTTTTTTTGCATCAAATATATCGACATATGATTGAAGTATTATATCATACGACTAAATATACACTTTTGGATGAACTCATTGCACAAAGGATTTCGTGAAATGGGCTATGATGCCATGTTGAAAGAGCTCTAACCACTTCACACAAGGCTACAAGCCACAACTGAGTGGTACACAAGCAGTATAAGCGCATATGTGCTATGACGAAGAACAAAGCTGAATCGACAAGTCCCAAGCCAAGTGAAGGCATCTCATTGATTTTGATACACTAGTAGGGGACTGAAGTTAACTAGGGCATCTTTCTGTTGCTTCTAACATGGAATTTACGCAAAGCCAAGACACAGAAATGAGAGGAATCCCAAAAATATCTCTGCTATTTCCAGATCAAGAAATGTGTATTTCAATCAGAATAGTGCAAGAATATTGATCTTGATCACACACATATTCACATATATGATAGTTGGGAGGGCATTGAGTTCCCCGCACAGCGAGCTGCTCCAGATTCTACACAGTGTCGACACCCAAAAAACTTGCGGCCATGAACCCTAATGTAGTTTTCTTCCTAAAGAAGCCTACTGCAGTACTGCATTAGATCAGCATCTACTACAGGGAAAGTCAGTTTCAAGTTATTCTTTGATACAGTTCTTAAAAAGTTTCCCTAGTTCGGTCTGCAGGCATCTCAGTCCGTGCTTAAAATCAGGAAATCATAGTTCAATACCGAATGAGCTGCCAAACCTTTGCAGTAATTTGAAGCTCATTAGCTTAATGCTGCATAAGTCGGCGCAAACAGAGGAACATGACAACATTGTCCAAAAGAAGAAAGATGAAGGCAGTAAAGTCCATCAGTTAGGCAAACTCCATAGTATATACTCTAGGCTCCATCAATAACCTCCATATAAGAAGCATCTACAAGAGAAAACTAAAAACCACACAACTCACGTATTCACAGTATCAAACTTGCTGAGAATAAGGATATGATACCTCTCTACGTCTATACAATATCAACCATCAAATCATATTTGCTTGAGCTCTAATACTCGAACTCCAGAACTAGGATGGAATGAGTCTTTACCAACAAAACGAATCATTTTTCTTGGGCAAGTCCAAGGAAGGTAAATGCTAGCATGATCCCATTCTGTTAGCAACAGACTTTCATCCGCCTATATAGTATATAGAACATAGAATCGCCATCCACGTAGATTAGCCCCCCCCCCCCCTCCTTCATTCCCCTACAGTTGGCTATTCTAAGGAAATCAGACAATTAAAAGGAACCAAGAGGAAGAGGAGTAGAGAACCCATCAAGGAAAAAACTGCAAGAATCTTAAGAGGTGATTTTCAAGTGCTGGTATACAGAAAAGGATAAGGGCTATCAACGGTTGTAAACAAAAATTATTGGCTACTGAAAACATCACATCAAATCCATCAAAGCAACAGTTACGGAAACGCCATAGTAGAAGAGAAACAACTGCAAAGTTCAGGCCAAAAGAAGGGGTCCATCGTCAACAGAAATAATTCTATTAAATTGTACTCACGGCAGACACCTGAGAGTTTAGATACCCCGCAATTCAACAGCTACTAGAAAGACATCCACTCAAGTCACAATTGTGGGGTATGACTTCTTTTTCGTTTTCTTTTCTTGATTCCCTTTAACATCTTATTTTGCCTACCAACAGCAACCTCACATTAACGGTTCCAGCTGACAATTCATGTTAGCCGACCTCAAACTATTTGGGGGTTATAGGTTTGTTGTTGTTTTAGTAGTTGAAGGCCAAAACACTGCACTCCAAAAGATTTCGCTGGTTCAGTTATTCAAAAACCTTACCTCACATCAACTTCTGTCAATGTAACGGGGGGTTGAAGCAATTATCATTTTACGCCTCTGCCTCCAGACCTTGTTCGTTTATTTCCTAACGCTTAATGTGCAATCAGCAGTATCACAATAACTACTCACAGATTGTAGCTTGAGCCAGTGTATAAAAAGCCCGGTGAGAACACTTCCAGTGATTCTATAACTTCTCCACATCTTTACCAAAATTACTTTAAAAAAAAAAAGGTGGCACTAAACCTTTCACAGTGAAAGTTTAAATCTTTGACAACATTGGCGGCCTCTTCACAGCTAAATCAAGTGAGATAGGCAAGTGGTGATATAGTAGAAAAGCACTAACTAAAATTTCCAATTCTGAGAGCTATACATAGTCACAGACCTGAATTCACCAGCAACAGGTTCCTGGTGAGAGTAACAATTTTTAAGGGCCAGATATTACTGAAAAGAGATTCCGGATTGCAAATAAAAGCCACAAACTTGTGCATAAAGATTATAACATAACATCAAGAAAGGCTAAAATATCACAACAAATAAAACTCGTGCGATGCAAAATAAGAAAGAGCAAAACCACAGCATATTGAAACAGCAGAGTTTAAATTGAAAGGGAGACATTGATGTCAAATAAAACTTGATGGTTGAAGGATCTTATAACAATGGACATGTGTCGAAACATCAATAGTTGATTAAGGCAACTTTCATCATATGTCGAGTAAAAGAGATCAATACGAGATTATTTCCTAGATCAGTGGTTCCAAGGTCGAAACTGTGTACCCTGAGGCCTGAATTCACTTGTGACTGGGACGAACACTAGAGTCAGATATGCTGATCCTTAGATTGAGACCTTGTTCAAGTACCTGAAAATAAATCTCAGCCATCAAAAATCTGCTCTAATCAGAGAAGTGCCTCATACTCTCAAGGGAAGCTTTCCATATCAACAACTTATAACACGACAAAAAACCTTAAATGACAGCAAACAGAAAGTTAATTTATATTAATGTCATTCCACCTCTGGGAAAAAGGAAAAGCATTTTGCTAAAGAGCTTCTCTCATATGATGCTATCCATGATTTTCCAAGATTCCAAAGAGCTTCTCTCATCATAAAACTTGTATATGGGTTTCTGTTCACTTAATTATAAAACAAGTTTGATGGGGTGTTTTGGCATATGAGCACATCCTGCATGCGTACTCTTACAATTGTTGGGCCAAGTTTGCACATATTCAAATGGCCATATCCATCCCAATTGTCAAAGTTCTAATGTAAGCTCAAACATTTGAGCCCAGTAAATCTAAGGGGAAAACCCACCCCATAATTTATCATATTAGATCAGCACTCATAAAACTCTCAGACTAACATGCACAAAAAAAAAAAAAAAAAAAAATAACAAAAAAAAATACAGAAACTGAAATCCTCAACTCTCAAAGTTTCCACCAGTCAAGGTACAAGGACTTACAACAGACGTATAAAAATAAAATCTTTCGAGAAAGTCTCCCAAGTGTGTGCCGCTACTGTTATAAATAACAATCTAACTAACCTAGTGAACTACCTACCTTACCATGTCTAGGAACATGGAATGTATAGAGTATTCCAGTCCTTTAAGAGGTAACTCAAGTGAGTCTATCAATCAGTTTCCAGACTTCTTCTCCACCCCACAGACAAATAAATAAATAAACAAGAAAGAAAAGCAAAATACCAATAGGCAGTCACAACTAACAAAGCTATGACTCAAAGAAGTTAACTAGAAAATCATATCTTCAAGCCAGACCTCTAGTTATTAACAAGCACATAATTGATGTTCCATAAACAGACCACTGACGAAAACTAGCGCAACTAAACAGAAGTGTAGAGGAACAAGGAAGAAGGAATGGGATAACAACCTACAAATGCAGCAGCTCTGTCCTTTTGATGATTGAAAGCGCCAAGCAACATCACCCATCTTTTCCACTCTTCCCTATAAACCCAATCCCAACTTTTCTCAACAACCAAACTTCATGTGGTAAAACAAAGTTGAACAAAGACCTAGCCACTTTATTCCTCGTCTTATTCAATAATGATAAACAACGTTTTCCAGTACTATATCACCAATTCACAAAACCAGATAACTGAACATAATGACAAACAGAGTAAAAGCAGCAACTTTTTCAAAAAAATTAATCATAATAAGCGCCCTAGAAACGGACTCACACAAAATGACTACTAGCCTGACAAGAACGGCAGAAGGTACCATTGGATAGCTCACTAAAAGCCCGCTCATCACGAGACAGGTGGGCAGTCAAACAAGGAATAGCTGCAGCATTACCGAATGGCAGAAGCGATTGTACACATCCCAGTTCTCCAAAGTTCCTACACTCATACCACACAATGTACAAAGTCAATAACTCAATCATGACCCATTGAACAACACCGGCCAATATCAATAAGCACTAGAACCACATTTTGCAATTGTATGATCTGATTGTAATGAAGGGTCTTAAAGCCAAAGCAAATCGAACCCTGCATAGTAGGTACCCTTACGGCCCTAACAAGTCGACTGTCGACAAAATTACACAAATACGCCGCTTAAGCATCTCTGCACGTGATTTTAACTAAAAGATCAAAACTTTGCTAAACCTAATAACAAAAGAGCAAAGCTTGAGCAAGAAGTTGGAGAATATTACCAAATTAAGCAATGAAAATACCAATCATACATCAAATACACACCCAATTTTTCAAATTAAATGAACTCTAAATAATACATTGATCGAAGATAAAGGAGAGTGGCCAATAAAACCCCCAATTGAATACAGATATACCGAAGAATGAATAATTAAAAAGATCAGATTTTTAATCAGGGAATCGAATTATATGAAATACCCAATAATATCTTGGTGGTAAACGAAAAGCGCAGTGGCCAAATGATGAAAAATTATAGCTTGATGAAGAAGAGAGAAATTGAGATGGACCTGATAGGAGAAATGGAAGGGCGGCGGCGGGCGAAAGATGGAGGAGGACGGAGGCGATGGGCAGCGGACGGTGGCGCGGAGCGGAGGAAGGATGAAGACCTTGCAGTTGACATGAGTGACCTTGACACTGATCCGAAACGTCCCGCCATTGTTACGCTTCTTTTCTCTTTCTCTTTCTCTGTGCAAAGGAGGGTTTTACCAGGGTTTTGACACGATTGCTTTCTCTTGAATCTTTCGGATGTGTGAAATGTGAAATGTGAAATGAAAAATGAGAGTCTCGTCTCTAGTTGACGACTCGATTTGGATAAAAAAGATACGGAGTAAATTGCAAGTAGTACACAGTTATACGGAATAGCGGAAGTCGTCAACTCTTGCATCGTATTTTGATGGTTTTCGTTGCCAATGGTGAAATTTACAAGCTACTCGGGGAATCGCTGGTCCTAACAGTGACCCCATTGCAGTTAGCTCACTGGCTATGCGTTACATATACTTAAACTAAGAGTTGTTGGTCATCTGGTTTTGCGTTGGCGTTAAGGTCACCTTGTTACAACTTCAACCACTAAATTTAGTCTTGCTTAACTACTCGGTCGATAAGGTATCTATAAAAACATCGAACATATTGAGTAACTGTCATATCTAAGTGACAAATAATTTAACCATCGGACACTTTTATACGGAGAACTCCGTGTTAAACTTCTTGTTTACCTTAAAAGGCTACGGATGTCCTAAAGTGAACCAAAACAAATACGGAGTATCAAAGCTTCGTGGACACGCCGACTTACCCGAGACAAGGAAAAAAAAAAAAACACCAAAGACTTTCCTTCAGATAATACGAACACAGCGTTCTTAAATCTTACGTAATTCAATCCCAAAATTACTCAAACCCACCTCCCAATTCGCCAGTGTTTTTTTAATTATTATTATCCAATCAATTCATAGTTTATTCGTTCTCCTTGTTCATCGTTAATCTGGGATTCAGGCAAGTCACCTCCTTCAATTTGATTTTTAATCGAATTTTATCGCATTGTTTTCCTGGGGTTTAGGATTCAAAGTTTGCAACTTTATTGTATTATTAATCAGTTTATCTTAACTCTCTTTATAATTAGCTGATTCTAAGGTGGGATTTTCCCTGATTTGCAGCTGATTCTGGATTTGCCCACATAAAGAAAGAAAAAAAGGTTCGAACTTTTGGGAATTTTCGTCTTTTTTTTTTTTGTAATTTTGATGATGTGATTTTATTCTTCCTGATTGTAAATTTCTGGTTTTTGGGGTTGCTTATTTGATACTTCACGAGTTATATCTGCTTTGAAATTATTGTGCATGTTGGTTTGATTAGTTCTACCATCAAATAGAACCTTACTGATGTATGCAAGTATAAATGGTGGCTGCATTGAAATATGAGCTGTAATTATGTTGTTACCGAACTTAGATATCTAGAATTCGCAATATGCTGGCACAGATAACACATTTGACACGGCTGAGGATCGAAAATTGGGAGTGTCTGAGTGGGCAGCTTGATTTTGCCATAATTTGGAGGCTTTTTAGTGTATAAAATTTAGGTTTATACAGGTTGCGTGTGGGGGGATGACGGTTGGGGGTAGAGTGTTGAGTGGAATAGTCTGAATATATCCGGACTTTGCCGCCAAAGCTGGATATATTAGTTAGTTGTTTGGTTCTGAGCAAGTTTTTGAGGTGTGACTCGTAAGGTAGCTGTAAGCTTTTACTTGTTGGGGTCTTTTTTTTAGTTGACTAAACATCGCTGACACCAAAGAAGTTGTGCCTCCTACATTGACTCTTTGATGCTGCCTGTTGTTTGATCAGATGTTACCTGTTGTTTGATAGACTAGAAAGTAAATCTTCATCTTTTGTTTTGTTAGTTTATGGAAAACCAATATCGTCGACATCATTGTCACTCCAAAGCCTTAATTGAAACTTTGAGTGTTTGAGGCTGCTTTGGAAATGAAAATGTTACATATACTAAACTCTTCTTTATTTGAAGGCTGAAAAGTGCGTTCCTTATCTATGAAATTAGTGGTCTGGCTGGTCTCTTGCTTCTGTTTTGGAGGCCTCTACTTGTACAACCTTTTCAATGCTAAGATACCAATATGGGTGCAATGTTTATTTATCCAGGGAGTAATATGTCTGCTAGGGCATATAGGAAAATTTTGAAAGAACAAGAGCAAGTAAAAAAAGCAGAGGCCACTGTGATTGCAGAAGAGCTGGAGGATATTGAGGAAGATGAGTTTGATTCTGGCGCGCCTTCTGTTAACCTTTTCGACCTCCTCAATGATAATCATGACAGTGACCAGGTGTGCTGCCTTTTTATATTGCTTCTTTTGTGCTCTAATTGATGAATTCTATTACAACTGGATAGTATACTATGCTGTTTGCATGCCAGGCCTTTTGTATGGAGTGCAAAAGCTAATTTGACAGGCCTTTTGTAATAATTTTCCCTTCTTTCTTTCTTGATGTTTTATGCTTCTTATGGGACTACTATGTCTGCTTTTTGTAATCAACTGCACCAACAAATTCAATCATCTGATCGTTAATTAGTAACCTCCTAGTATATGTTTGTCGGCTACTCGGCTGCCGCAGGATGATGAGCCTGATGAAGTTGATGATAAATTGGTGAAAAAGGCTGATAAATCAGGATCTGTTGCGAGAAGTCATGTCGCTGCAGTCTCAACAGGTAATAAGAAATCAAAGAAAAAGAAAAAGAAGAAAAATAAAGAGCCAGTGTCCTCGATTAGTACTGGCTCAGTGGATGCGGACTTAGACGCTCTATGTCTAGAAATTGAATCTGCCCGTGAAGTTAGCTCCAGTAAGAAGGATGTCCAATCAGGTCACTATACGGCCAAGCAGCCTGAATCCTCTATCTTAAATGTGGATCCAAAGCTCTTAAATGCTGAAAATGAGCTGCGAAGAATATTTGGTTCTAAAGTTGTGAGCCAATTTGAGAATTCTAATCAAGGCAGTACTTCCAAGCAAGGGCGTGGCGGAAAACGGGGAGGATTTGCTCATAAAAAATCTCTTCTCGTCTCTCCATCTGAGCATTGGGCGCGATGGGATGGCTCTTTATCCATGGAGCTTTTAGAGAGTAAAGATGGGAAGCATTACTTCCGGTAAGTTTTTTGTTTTGTTTTGTTTTGTTTATTGTTAGTTTCTTAAAGCTATTAACAACTTCATATTGGTTGGTAGAGCACTTCACACATATTGTATCTTAAATTCTTAACTAAGTCAAAATCAATAGCCATATCAATATATCATATATCTGCAACCAATTGACGTAGTTCACCCAGTTGCTGGACTACTCGTGTTGCCTGGTTTTTTTGGCAATGTTCCCAGCATTTAAGTGGTTGGGAGAGATGTCATGCAACAGTTATTTTATTTAAGGGTTTAGAGTCGGAGCATAGGGATCAGTCCACTACAAACAGTTGGAACTTTGAGAAGCGAACATAATTTTTGTGGTGCATACCTATCCTTCTTCTGTTAAAAGTGTTTGAATTTTGGAATTTGGGTGTGTTTAACAACATTCAGAATTGGTTCATGGAATAATTCAATTTGAGATTATCTTTAAACCTGTTTGCTTGATGCATACCTTTGAGCTGTTGGTGAGAAATATATGAATTATTTTCCGGAAAATGCTTGGAGGTGTCATATTCTTGTATGCCTTGAAATGATGACTCTGTTTATCTAAACTCAGTCCTCAGTTTGCACGGGTCAAAGTTTGGAATGAGTGCTAACATTTCACTAATCTTCTGGCAAGGTGCTGTGTCTAAATGCTCACTGTCTGTCTTTAAGCTGAATAGAAGTATATTGGCTTATCCTTGTTAAGATAACTAGTATATAAAGTTCTTTTCATGACTAAATTTTTGGTCTGAACCACACTTATAGCTTCTTACAGATGTTATCACATTTACATGATTCAGGTATGTGCACTCGGCTTCATATAGCCAAACTCAACAGGTGTTTGAAGCTGCCAAAGAAAGTCATGATCTCAATAGGGTTGCAAGTATTCTGATTCATCATCCTTATCACATAGAGTCACTCTTGACATTAGCAGATTATTTTAGATTCTCAGGTGAGCATCAGACCGCATCAGATTTCATTGCTAAATGTTTATACGCTCTGGAGTGTGCATGGCATCCTATGTTCAGCCCATTGCAAGGCAAATGCAGACTAGAATACACCCATGAAACAAACAAGCCACTATTTGTAACGCTGTTTAATCACATGAGGAGCTTGGACAGACGTGGGTGCCATCGATCGGCCCTAGAAGTATGCAAATTGCTACTCTCACTTGATCCTGCTGATCCAATGGGTGCATTGTTCTGTATCGATTACTTTTCCCTGAGGGCAGAGGAGTATGCATGGCTGGAACAGTTCTCACAAGATTATCGAAGTGACAACTCCTTGTGGAACTTTCCGAACTTTGCTTATTCTCTTGCCATTTGCCGATTTTACCTTGATCGTGAGGCATCTTTAAAGGGTGGAGATGTTGAGCAAGAGAAGGAGACACCAGTTGGTCTGATGAAGCAGGCTTTGATGCTTCACCCTTCAGTCCTTAAGAGGATGGTTACAAAGGTTCCATTGAAGGACCAAGCATGGACAACTATAACTAAGACTTCCATCTTTAAATCTGAAGAGTGCGAAATTCCTTCTCTTGATCATTTGATTAGGATATATGTTGAGAGGAGTTACATTATATGGAGACTGCCAGTTGTGCACAAATTGTTAAAAGATGCTGCTCTAGAAGTGGCTGAGACACTGAAGCATGATTCTAATGAAGTCCATGCTTGGGCTTGTGTAAGAAAAGAAGCATTTCCTTCACCAAAAAATGAGTAAGTTATCCTATGCTCTTGAAAATCATTCATGGCTTCATTTAACCTGTAAAATTGTTTTTTTTTTTTTTTTCATGGTTTATTATAATTTTGCAGTATGTTACTGAATAGTCAGGGACACTGCTCATATAATTTCTTACTCCTGCTTGGTTTTGGTTTCTCCAGGTATGGGCATCTGTTGGTTTCAGATTTCTCAGACACAGTGGCAACCCTGCCGCCAGATAACCTACAAAACTTTCTGGCAGTGGACCCGCGAATGGGAGGCATGTTGGAAAATCAGAACCATGGCGCCCCTAGGCCTGTTCCTGCACCCCGTGAGCTGGCTAATCGCAGTCCATTAGCTGTGTTGCTTGAATCAATCCTGCCATGGGTGCACTTTGACACTGATGCAGCTGGCAATCAGGACCAACCCCATGAACACGATTGGGATGGTGAGCATTGATTCTGATAGCATTTAGATCATTGGCGATTTTGAGGTTACCTTTCTCATACACACCTCTAGAATTTATGGTGTACTCATGTAGAGCATTTTTCCTGCAGCTCATGTAGTAGACAGAAAAAGAAAGATCATATTCATTTCGCGTGTTGTACAAGTGCTAGGATTTTGGTTTCAGTTAATGGTAAAAATCCCTCTAATGTAGCCTGGCTATTTGCGCCTTGGTAATCCATTGTTTCATAAGTTCCTGAAGCATTTGCTATTCTTTTCCGCTTCAGTTTTTAGGAACTAGACGATTTCAAAGAAAGCCTGTTTTCTTCGTAAGGTTTAGTCTTTAAGAGGTAATGCCATATGTTTCCATCAATCAAATGGAGGGGTGCGGCATGCAGGTTGTGCTTTGCATCTACTTGTTCCGTTCAGCTTGATTCAACTTTCACTCTTGCTAGTTCGGTTCAGACTCTTTTTGACAACCACCGATTATAAGTGGAATCTGCATGCACGCAGAGTGTAAGGTTTGGGGGTAGAGATTATATGGGAATTCAAGGAATGTTGTTTCTATCTCATAATAATGAACCTTTGTTTTCAAGATATAGAAATGAATCATATAGATACTTTCTAAAATCGTTATACAGAAGACCGAGTAGAATGAACAGTAATAACCACAGCAGGACCTGTTCCTGCAAACAGATAGGAAATTTAGACAAAAGAATGCCTCCAATCGAGTATTTTTCCCGTGTCTGTGTATGCGTGTGTTAAATTGAGAATCCAATCTATGAGAGAGAGTATGAGTTTACAAACTTCAAACTTCTATCAAATGTGTATACTTTGCCAGGCATGATTTCCGCCATGACTGTAGTGCCTCTGTAATGTAGTCTAGTAACAGCATTTGCATTGTTCGACCAGAGACCGACTTCATGCAAGTCTCCTTCAGTCCAACAAATGTTAACTGTAAGGCCACCACGCTCCTTCAACCCTTTTACACAACCGTTGGCCCATTTATCCCTCGGAAGTGCTGGCAACAAATAAAGATCTGTGACAGTGCTCTGAACAAGCATTTCTGCTACAGCAGAGGAGAAGCCAAAATTAGCATCAATTTGAAATGGTGGGTGAGCAGAGAACAGATTGCTATACAATCCTCCTTCGAATTGCCCCTCGTGATCAGGATCCACCAAGTTGAACAGATGCCTGACCATTCTATATGCATGCTCGCTGTTGTGGAGATTTGCCCAAATAGCAGCTTTCCACACAGTAGACCATCCCGGACCCTCTTCACCTTGTTTGTAAAGGGTATAATTTGCAGCTTTGCAGAGATCAGGATCTCTCTCAGGAGTAATGGAATGCCCCGGAAATATACCAAATAAGTGTGATACATGCCTATGAGTCGGCTCAGGATCCACAAAATTTTGAGCCCATTCCATAAGTGACCCGTCCTTGGAGACTTTGTAGGGGGGCAGTTTTGCCTGAGCCTTTAGGACTCTTTGAACAAGATTATTCCCATTTCTACCCAATACATCAGCTGCAGAGATGAATGTGGCAAAGACTTCTTTAGTTATTGCGATATCCATGGTTGACGAGTAGCTCACACAGGCAGACTTACCATCAGGAGCTGTAAATGAATGCTCAGGAGAAGTAGAAGGGTTAGTTTCAAGGTAACCATCATTTCCTTCAATCCACCAGTCTAACAGAAAGGACACTGTTCCTTCTAGTAAAGGGTATGCCTTGTTTTGTAAGAAGTTTTTGTCCATTGTATAAGTGTAATGTTCCCATGAGTGAGTAGAAAGCCAAGCTCCACCCATCGGCCATAAGGCCCACAGAGCTTTCCCTCTATCAGGTGATGTTTTTGCCCATACATCTGATACTGAGTGCGCAACCCAGCCATCAGCTCCATAATTTACCTTTGCAGTCTTTTGGCCATTGACAGCAAGAGAGGACATGTAATCGATCAATGGCTCATTGGATTCATGAAGGTTGCAAGGAAGAGAAGGCCAATAATTCATCTGAAGGTTGACATTCAGATGAGGAGCCCCGTCCCAAGGTGGGTTGATGTCCTTATTCCATATTCCTTGCAGATTTGAAGGTTGAGTACCAGGCCGAGAACTAGAAATCAACAGATATCGACCATACTGAAATAACAGTTCCACCATAGATGGATCTTCATCTTTTTGAAATGACCGGACCCTCTCTGCTGTGGAAATGAAAGCATTGTCAGGTGTTTCAGAATTTGTTTTGCTACTTTTTGAAAGCTGAAGTGAAACTCGGTGAAACAAGTTTTGGTAGTCATCCAAATGCCGGGCATAAAGAGCTGAATATGAGAGATTGTGTGCAGACATCATAATATCTTGAGCTTCTGAAGTCGGATCCTTTGTTGAATCTGAAGGCTTAGTGAACGGACCAGCAAAGGAAGATGATGCTGCCAGAAGAATCACTGCCCAATCTGCATTTTCAACTCTGAACTTTCTGTCATCTAGAATATGTATCGCCCCACTGCTACCACCAATATGCAACTCAAGAACCAAGGAGAACACAATTCCAGCAGGATTATCATCAGCTAGGGGAGGATTCCTTTTACTGGGACAACTACCTTCCATTACGATCTGGTTTTTGTCATTAGTGTAAGAATGATGATGCATCTGACTGTCCAAATAAGCTGTGAAAGAGAGCGAGCCATTTTTACTGGATGCAATCTTGGTCACAATCACTTGATCAGGATTCGAAGCAAAATGTTCCCTCGTGTACTTTATATCGCCAACAGAGTACCTCACAGTGACAGTTGCAGTATCCAGGTCTAGCTCCCTATAATAAGTTTCTTCTGTATATTTGGCATCATCAAATTCCAGTTTTAGGTCACCCAAAAGCTGGTAGACCTTCAAAACAACAAGCATTCTTAAGATTAGTTCCTCTGAAACATAATTTTTTTCGCTTCTTCAAGTTGTTTACATGCACTTACAGTCATGAAAACTTGACAAGAAACCCACAGAAAAAAAAAAAAAATCATAATTCTACCATTCTAGTCTAGAGATGGAATCAAGGAACATACATCAGATGAGGCACCTGTAAGCTCCTTGTCAGACACGGCAGTAGCTTCCGAATAGTTGCCATCATTGACAAGCTTTCTCACCTTTGCTAATGCCTTTGGAGAATCTGGATTCGTGTAATTTCCAGGTATGCCAGTCCAAAGCGTATCCTCTACACGAAATATCAAACAAAACCATAAAATTGGGAACAAACTATGTCCACAAGCCCCTCTAATCCCTACTCCAGACCAAACAAAAATCAGTCCTTCATCAAAATGTCTGTCTAGAACATAACAGTCTAAGGGCAAACATAACCACGAAACGATAACATCAGATTCTACTTTGTATCTCTAATTCTCTATTAGTGCATCCAATTCACAAATAAACCATGGTTTTGGAAAATCAAGTTTCAGAAGTCCAACTGTAGCATTATCTCAACAGAATTCAACCAAATGACACTAGTAGTGATTCATTTTTAGCTTGAAACCGCGTAAATTACTGTGATTTTGGAGCATCATTTTCATCTCATATCCAACAACTCAACAAGCATCTAAATCTTCTCAATTACACAATCAACAATTTATCAGAATGTGGACAGAAAGGAACTTGGAGCATTCTATCAATGCACCTTCACAGGCTCACAGCAACTTCACGGGTTTTCCTGTCCACTGTATGTCCAGATTCAGTCACTCCAGTGACAGCAGACAGGATTTACCTATTTGCAGATGCAGGCATTCATTCTCTTCTGTTTGTTTAATAATGTAGGATCATGTTCCTGACAGTTTACACACTTTTCAACAGATTCTAATCAGATAGAATGAGATTGTTGTTTTTCAGGCAGTGAGAATGTGATAATTGAAATAAATTAAATCTGACCTTCATTAAAAAATCAAAACATTACAGATTACACAATCTAACAATGCTAAAAATAGTCACTGCCCACTTGCAAGATTAACTAATAAACAAGGATTAATCAATTATTAACTCAAAATTAAATCCAATTCTTTAATGAACAGCTGCACCATAATATATGACCAAATACTATGCAATAACAATGGGAATGTCATTTCTTCTCATGCAAACATACTATACTCCTTAATACGACTTTTGGTTGCGACGATTCTTTTAACGGAAAAAACCGAGACAAAAGTAAAAAAGTTGTGACATACCATTGAGATTAATAGTTTCGGAGGAAACCCCACCATGAACCACGGCACCATGGCACCATGACGTCCATTACCAATGGGAAGAGCATCGGTCCAATTTCTAGCTGGCCCTCCAAATATAATCTTAAGACCCTTACTTTTCTCAACTTCCCCAATACAACCCAGAATTAAGAGAGAAAAAGAGAGGCAAACACATAATTGGTGAAAAGGGTCCATGTGATTATGTGACGCACGAAAATGTGCAAAATTTAATGAAATAAATATGTTGGTATTTTATGTTAAAATGTATGAAATGTAGGTTTGTTTGGCATGGAATTATTGGTTTGGTATTTATAGCTGAGTGAGATAGCGACAAGAAGACATTAGACATGGGGTTCTGTTCTGCCCACTCTGGTTGACGGATTTGGTTGGAGCTTATTAGTGGCAGTGTGTCCAGTAGACTGGTGAGGAGTGAGTGTGATAATTAACTCTATTGAGTGTTTTTCTTTTGCTTGAAGAGTAAGCGTCACTTCTTAAATTTCGATACCACAATCTCACGTTTTGACTTTTGACATATGGACCTTGCTTAAAAGAGTATGAGTAAGGGTTAATTCTTAAATTTGGTATCGGAATCTGACATTTTGAAATCTTGGCACATCCACCTAAAATATACGTATATGAATAGTAGAAGTTTGAAACTTTGAAAAATGGTAGTCTAGGCAACTGCAACTAGCATTTCTCTTAGGTTTGAGCTGCATGGGATTGGTGATTATGCATAGTAGTTAGACAAACCATTGGTTAAGCACTTTTAGTGTGATTCCAACAAATGAAGATAATGACTGGATACTAATGCGAGCCAACCCACAATGAATACTTCTCGTCTTCCATAGTTCTATTGATGAAAGGAAAACTATATTATACCTTTAAGGGTCGTTTGGATTGTGGGATGGGAATTCAGGGATTAGATGGTGGGATAAGAGGTGAGAATTGGTAGTAGGGAATTAAGTGAGATTATACAATTCCCTCGTTTGGATGAGCTTGGGAATAGGTGGGATGAGAAATGAATATGTATCAACTTTACTAATATACCTCTATCTAAATAATAATTATTCCTTACATAATTTGTTTGGGGGGCAATTTAGTCTTTTAACTCGTTAAATGAATTCCCAAGTCTAATATCTGCCCCCCCCCCCCGATATTAGATTTGAGGGATAAAAAATCCCTTTCACCCAATTCCCTTCTTCTTATCCCATATTCCCTAATCCCATTTTCCAAACAAGGGAATATGGCTAATTGGGAATAATAATCTCATCCCTCTTCCTATTCCCTCAATCTAAACGAGCCGTTAGGGGTATATTGAGTTTTTGTACCCCCTCTAATAGAATTGACGACCAATGAGTGCAATTTAATGAGCAATGATAACTACCATTGGGTATCCATATATAAATCAACCCAACTAACTTATATTGCTATTGAGTGATTTTTA
This sequence comes from Spergularia azorica, assembly GCA_038382645.1. NCBI lineage: Eukaryota > Viridiplantae > Streptophyta > Magnoliopsida > Caryophyllales > Caryophyllaceae > Spergularia > Spergularia azorica. The sequence continues at coordinate 18,067 of JBBYHQ010227930.1, forward strand.
CCCATACCGTTGAACGCTCGACATATTCATACTTGCTCATTGAAATATAGGCAAACGCTCATCGAATCGAATATTTATGAATTGTTCATCAAAATGTTTTAGGGATACGAAAACTGCATATACCCTGGGGTACGGTATAATAAATGTATGGCAAAGTTAACCACATGGCCGTTACTCGACCGTACCCATAATTTAACGGTCATGTTACCTTCAAAACAAATTTCTGGTACGAAAATTTCATAACTAATAAAATCAATTTAATCAAACTCATGATTTATGCGCAAATTTCAATTGAAAATCCCAAATTTTCCCCAATTTTCCCAATTATATCGATAGATTATCAGCCCCAAATTATTATCAATGATTACGAGGTTAGGGTTTGCAATTACCCAGAAAAATCAAATCAAATGTTGCTAAAACTTTCACTTTTGTCTGCCATGTTATATTTCCCCCAATTTTCGCCCTAAATTCGTCGAAACCCTAATTCACATTGTTTAAAATTACGATTTCAATGCTCCCTGCGAATCTTAAACTGCTATGTTGGTCTTCATTTCCGCTTTTCGGACCAGATTTTCATCTTCTATCGTCAGTTTTAATCCTCAGGTTAGTTGCACAATTGGAAACGTATCATATAAGTTTTTAATTTGATTTTGTTTGGTTGTAATTGATGAATTTAATTGTGGGTTAGGTTAAATATTGTGATTGAAGTTACTCTGTGTTTAAAGATGTGGATTTTGTTGCTGAATTTATCTCATATTGTAGGAAAGATGTAAAATTTGTTGATGATATGGTTAATTTTTACTAAATTCCTGATATTTATAGTAAGAAGAAGTTATTTTTACTTTGTGCGTTTATGTTAGTGTGTTGATTGCATTGCTTGCTGCCCTATCTTTCTTATTGATATAGAAGTTGGTTAGGAGCCACGAAACAATCTGGCCCCCACACCCTTGACTATAGAAAAACCAATACGAGTGAAAATATGTGCCCTATTGTTGAGTTGAGACTATGGTTGTGCTGTTGCAGAATGCACATGGTCCTTGGGCGGGAATTCTAACCTTAAAGCCGAATCTTTATGCAAATATGCAATGGAACTTGTCTTGGACACTAGTCCGATAAATGATTGGTCGATTGGTTGAAGAAGTGTAGGAATGGGGGGATATAGGGTAACAATATGATCACGCAGAAGTTTTTAAGTAAATTAGTTTGTCTGGTGTTGTGGACGAGGGTTGTGACTTGTGAGAGATTAGTTCTGGTGGCGTGTCTAGGGTCTGTTGTTGTAGATAGGCAACTCGTTGTGAGTGTTGTGATACTAAGCCTCTTAGAATGACGGATTTAAGTAGACAGAATATTTACAGTTGGGATGTTGCATTGATTCATTGGGTTCAGATTGATATTTTTGGGGTGAGGTTGTGAGGAGATTCGAAAGTTGCATTATGTTGGAAAGAAGCCTTACCAGGCTGATGTGGAGTTTGGATAAAGCCTCGGGTGGTTGTGTGAATGAGTGATGATGCTGTGGCCTCCAAGCAATTCAAGACGTAAAATGATGCTGATGGAAAATGGCCTGGCTATGTATCATAAGACCTGAGCAGTTGGTCTTAGTTTGAAATGCTCAATTATTTGGTTTAATGATTTATGTCCAATTCACAGCTCCCTGTGTGATATCTGAACAATTATTTGCACAACTTGGAATTTGAAAAATTGAGCCTATGCGGCCACATTATCATATTTATGCAATGTTTTGGTTCATAACTTTGTATTTGAGGTCACTCGGTTTAGTTATGAAATGGATTGTGTTTTACAGGATTATCAAGCAGGTTGGCTATCCAAGTTCTCTGCCACTGTGGTGGTTGGTGTTTCAGTTGCAACTTTTATATGCAGACATGCCTGGATAAGGTATGAAGATCCCAGAAATAACTTGCAAATGGGTTATTCTCTTTTTGTCTATGGCTGCTCCATTATATCTTTTCCTTTGCTTATCCCTCTACTCTTCTTTGTTGCTTATTACCAAGAAGAAGAGCTGCTTGAACAACACTGATGCTGTCTTTTGTTCTGTTTTCATCAAACTTCACCACCTGTGGTACTACAAAGCTTATGTGTCAAATAAATTATTAAGTCTGTCATTGTACGTGTACATATAATTGATTAATTGTATAGGTCATATTTCGGCAATCCTCTAGAAAGATAATGAAAAAAGAAAAAAAAGTAAATGTGCTGGCCTCTCCATATCAGAATCTTCTGCTTGTCTGTTGTTCACGAAGATGAAAAATGTTAGCTAACGCCAAATAAATTTCGTGACTAACACTTCACTCGTGCTGTTTTGTTTGGGCAATAATGTTAAGGAGATCCTAGACCTTTACCATCATTTACTCCGGAGTACCTTTTAAATGGTTCTTCAGATTTTGTTGATGTCCTAAAACATCCATTTCCAGTATATCTGTTTAGTTTGGTGGTTTTTGTTGATGGTTCTACTTCTTACAGTAATATGAATATGTCAGGATTCAAGATTCAAGTGACGCGAGTACCCCTGAGGAAGGTAGTACCAGCGAAGAGATCGAGCTGCAGTGCTCTTGTGGGCTTCCTGCCAAATTGAGAATATCAAAAACTTTGAGGAATCCATATCGGTTGTTTTATAATTGCCCCAAGAGTACATTTCATCATGTATGTTCTCCATTACTCTTACTATAGTGTTTTTTTTTTGGCTGACAACGTCAAGGGAACGGGAAAAGAAACGAAAACAAAGCATAAACCACTGATAATTGATAATAACACAGTATTCTTTATGAAATCATTGCAGCAATGTGAATATTTCCATTGGTCAGATGAATTATCAGCTAACATAGATAGAAGTCGAAAAGAAATCAATTTTCTTCGAAGTGAGTGTATAAGGCTGCATAAGAAAGTAGCGTATGTTCAGTCACAAAGAGATAATGACAGAGCTTTGTGGGAGCGGGAAAGATCAGAGCTTAGATCAAAGGTATCTTCTCTTCAAACAGAACTAGATGATATCAAGAGAAGAATTCAACACCTATACGAGTTAGATAATATGCCTCCTTTCGATGAATCATATGTCTCAAATGAGAACTACGATGGAGCAATAGATGTACACATACTTTAGAAATCACGTTAGCTCGACATATTTTCGTTCACCTTGTAGTACTCCCTCCGCCTCCAATGCTGTACTGAATCGACAATTACTCCCGTTACTCTTGTTGAAAGGATAAAAGTTTTGAGTACAAAGTTTTTGTAGGTGATTTACATTCACCCCCCTGGTAAACTAGGATTAGTAATAAACTTGTAATTGTTTGTTAATTGCTTGCCTTTCTCAATGACAATTCTCGGTATTTATACCGCATACAATGCAGAAATAAGGGAAGTCTTGGTATGCAAGACATTCATACTTATGGGAAGTCTATTACCCCCCCTCAAGTTGGAGCGTGGAGGTTAACTTGGACACAAGATACTGAAACTGAGAGTGACCTAGAGCTTTGGTAAACATATCCGCCAAGTGCGCCAACTGTTCGGTGGTAGAGACATGAGTGGGAGATATGACACGATCTTGTATAGCATCTCGTACAAAATGAAAATCCACCTCAATGTCAGTATTATTTAGTGAGATTTTTTTTTTTTTTTTTTTTTTTGTAGGAAGAGCTGATCTGATCTGTCCCCGGCCCCTTGTAAATAGTTCGTACAGTTCATATTCTCCCTAACTTAATTCAAAAACTTTTGAGAATGCATAATAACGACATTAGTTAGAGTCATCGTGGTTAGATTTATGTTAGCAATCTACATGAATCAACCCAAAATAAATATACTAATCCAATCGACCCCCCCCCCCCAAAAAAAAGCAAACAACAAGTCGACAATTTTTGTAGTTACCAAAACCAATTTACTAAAAGAGGTAATTTTCATACAAGAAAATTTATTTTTTATATTCACAAAGGTAAAGGTACTTCGTTCAACAAAATAAATAAGTAGTGTTTTGTGCCCTAAATTCTAATAATTATTACTATTACTTTGTTGTTATTATTTGCTTGAAATGAGAGGCAAATCAACCTCATCATTCCATTCTATACACCTAGTCTCATAATATGAACTCTCAACGTCACTTGGCCAATAAGTTAACCAAATTTTACCTCCAATTCTCCATTTCAACACACTTCCTTCCATTTCTTTGTTCAATCTCCATTTTATCTCTTCACCATACTCATTCCCTGTGAAAACAAGTCCACCTGATTTCATAAATGGTCTATCCACTTTCGAGTATCTCTTCCCTAAATCATCGCTCGACTTATTACTACCACTACCACTACTAGTACTTGCACCACCAAGTAACTTTGTACTATAAACTTCAATCCCGTTCGTGTTCTCGTAAAATACTGCGTCGAAAACCGCTGCATTTCCTTCAACATCTTGATCCCATCTCCAATTCTTCATCTTCGTTAACGTTGAAGTTCTTGACAAGGTTTTCACTTTAGGAGTCTTCGTTTTGCCAAAACTACCTTTTACTAGCTTTTGTGTCTCGATTTCTTTTTCCGTGTTGATAGTTGATTTACCTAAACTCAATCCCGCCACGTAATTAGACCCGATTTCTGGCCCTACCCAAAACCCGATCCTAGACGGAAAATAGAGCTCCTCTTTAAATTCCACGTCATTACTTATTTCCTCGTTTTTATATCCTAGCTTCGCCACATGGACCCGTATATTGTCTACACGTACACTCACTTGGATATGGCCTTCGTAAAAGCCAACTTTGTACTCGAGCTGAATGTGGGCCTCGAGCTGCTGGTGGGCCAGAGCGTATCTAAGGGCTGATTCCTTAGCCTCAACGAAGGGATACCCTTTGCTTACGTCATTTGAGCACGTACGTTGCATGGCCCAAACAGGCGCGTAGCCTTTCAGCACCCAGAGCCCACAAGCTTCAGACGCATAAGACAGTCCAAGGTTAGGAGGCAAGGGTAACAATGAAGCTAAGCCCACGCGCATCTCTCTTACTATTAACCATTTCGATAGCATATACCCGACAGCGCGTGCGACACACAGCTCAACATCGACGCCAACAGACGTCATAAACGCCTTCACCACAGGCGCGTGACTAGCGCGTGATAATAGGTCAAGGTTTGGAGCTAACAAAGATTGAAAGTAAAATGAACCAACCTCGCTAGGGGCGTCACATGCACACAACCAAAATAGGTTCGTAAGCAATATAATGTTGAAGAATTCCGAAACCGATTCGAGTGAATGGCTCTGGAGGATCCATGCAATCGTGTCGGGCTTGACTTTGAGTTGGTGGGATTTATATTGAGTACGGTCGTGATATGGTATTGGTGCACGATTAGTAGTTTCTTGGATAAGTTGGAGGAAAATGGGTAAAAAGGGTTGATCATGTGATAAATGGCATGGGTCGGAAACCCATATTGTCTTTTGAGATTCATCATTGTTGGGAAAGCCATGAACGTAAACAGAAAATGTTATCACTTTTTCAGTACTCAACTCATCAGTTGAACGTTGAGCTCTGAGTTGAATGGACCGAGTTGAACCTGAGTTCCCCTTAACCCGAGTAGAACATGCTAGTTCATAGGAGAGTTGTGAATCTGATTGACTCCACTCCGGCGAATTTGGTAAATCACATATCCACGACCAAACATTCATGGTCGATAGATTTTTGTTGTTACTTTGTGCTACTAAGGGCAAAATAGTGTGCATGACTGTTGTAAATTAATATAATGTAGTAATTTTATCGAGTGAATGTATATGCATGGAAGTGGAACTACGTACGTTTTATAGGGCAAACGAGTGATCGATTGTGATCCGACTTGGAAGCAATATCAGCCACCTAGCTAGCTTTGAACTAAGAAGTAAGGAAATCATACATATAAATCAACATCACGGGTCCTTTGATTAATATGGTTTCATTTATTGTGACAAAACCTACCAAAATTTCCATTGTCATTCAATTTTTCTCTAAGAGAAGATAATTCTACTGGCTTAAAATTTCTCTATTTTTTCATGGTCCGTGAGTACTTCTTGCTACGTTTAGGGCCAAAATAACATCCAACAAGTCCAAAGGTGTAATTTGTCTTGAAGGACAAGGAATAGTTAATAGATCAAATTTCCAAGGAGAGTTAACGTGGATATTTTGGAGCTACTAATAAGGACTAAATTTTGATACTAGAGGTAGAACTTAGGAAATGAACAAATGCTACGTGCTAGAATTTATACCACTTCTTAAAGCTATCCATCCACCAGGTAAGAACTAGAAAACAAATTAGATTCCTTGACACTTGAATCGTGAGATTGACGTCTTGAGAGTAACTTGAGTACATTACAGTGTGATAAACTAAGTTCAACAAGTATTAGGGTCGTTAATATGATCAAGATTAGAGTTCAGATCCCATTAGCATATATATGCAATATCATTGGAATTATTTTTGCATAGCAATCAATTCCACACAAAATAACGTAGTAGGTTGCGGCCTCTAAAGTGAAAAGAGTAGGAGATAAAGCAAAACCTCATTTTATTACAAGTTTCAAACACAATGAATTGTTAATGTCATGAAAATTAGATGGCGGAATTTGTTGGGATTTTGTTTCAGTTTAATCTCTCAAATGTACATCAAGATGTTGTTCAGATTATGATATGTTATCAAGTTTGAACACCATAATATAATATTCTACGCAAAGTCTCATATAAGACGTACGTTTTTTCCAAAGTATCATGGATTAATTGAACAACATGCATACTTGCACAAAATCAACATGGACCTGTCTTAGTTACCACGGCCCAATATAATGATGTCAAGAAAAAGCCCAAGAAATAAATATTTGCTTCGAATTCATCTTCCATCAGATTTCCTCAATTCGAAGACTTTGATTTTGCATTTTTTTTTTTTCTCAGAAAATTGAATCAAATGCAGAAAGTACTTCGAGCATACGGTGAGGTACTGAGATTGATCAGGCTTCTACCACAAGATACACGCCCTTACTACGCCAAATACGCCCGCGAAAATTTCGTGAATTACAGAGAAGTTGATGCCAATGATTCCGCCGCCATGAATGAGCTTCTTAATCGCACCTTTACTCACTCCCTTTGGGTCCTCAACAAGGTGACTCACACCTCTCTCTTTCCCTTTTCATACAGTACATTTTCCAATCTTGAACAATACGCTTTTGTTAATTTGCGTGATCGAGGGTAAAGGTCGCGTACATCTGAAGCTCCTATAATAATTATTATCTTTTTGTTAAATTGCAGTATTCGGTTAATGAATCTGCTGCTAAGAAACTGAAGCTGGTCTGCTGTAGCGACTGATAAATGAAAACATAAGTATGGATAAAATTTTCCCTTTTTTTTTTTTTTTTTTTTTTGCTATGATTTTGCTGGATTGTAATGTTATGCGGCAGAACAGGAATAATTGTGACAAAACATGATGTTTTAGAGATGTAATGGTTACGTGAAACAGTTTGATGTTTTGCCGGGATCAAGGTTGGCCTAGTGGTTAGAAGTCAATATGCCTGAGGGGTTGTCCCGGGTTCAAATGCTCGTATCCTCGCCCTTTGTACCAACTGTTTTCCCCTTTACATGAGATAATTTTGATTTTGCTAGGCTTATTGTTTACGCTGTCAAGTGAAACTTCATCATGGAATTCTGGTGTGTAATTGGCTTATCGGCGTTTGTGCTCTTCGAGTCTTTGGTAATCGGTATAGTGTTCCCGAGTTATATGTCTTTGAGCTGCCTAAGCTAGACTTTGCCTAGTAGGTGGTTGCTGGTAATGTTGCGATTTCGATTACAATTTGTTCTGGTAGCAATAGAAGAGGGAAGGAAAGGGGAAGGGATCAGCTCGAGTTTTGGTAAGTCAAGACTTGAGGTAGCATCCATTCGGGCGAATAATTGCAGTTTTTGCTCTTAGATTTCGCCCTTGATGGCTGTAAATTTCCTGAATTGAAATGCCATTGAGTCTCCCTCTTATTGAAATTTTTCTCTTATGGATGAGATTTGTGGGCTGACCTTGGGTGTGAGACAGTACCATGGTGGGGGCAGCATGAAATTTTTCAAGGAAGTTTGATGTTGCCAAAACACTGATGAGCTCTTTAACAGAGAAAGATATTTGCCACTCTGAAGATCACTAAGTGCTGTTTAATCGGGAGTAACTTGAACTAGAAGTAATGCGTATAAGAATCACACTATCCCGTTTTTCTATCCATAGCTTTTTCCTCTTGTATAGGCGAATTTTGATTATCATCTGATTCTAGTATATCAGTTGTCAAACCTCTAATTCAGAAACACAGCTTAATTGCAGCCAGAAGTGAAGGCCTGATGTATGTGTATTGAGTTGTGCATCATCACATTTGCTGTGTTCTGGTTGCAGTTGGCGTGGTTTTGGATTCCAGTGACATGAACCATTGTGGGAATAGTTTAAGCACTTCCTAAGATGAACATGTATGTGTATTTGGTGATTTGCCAAGACAATGTATCCCATTTGTGGGTGGATGAGTTTCTGGCTGCACTTACCACTGTTGTTGAGGAATGAGTACTGGCTTCTTTTTGAAGCTTAGACATGGAAGTCAGAGGGGAGTCCATTATTCGTAAGGTACTCCGTATAAATTATTAATAGATAAAAGAGTAGCAGTATTTGATTTACAAGCATTAGGTCGACTCGTACAAGACGTTCTAAATTTCCAGTGCGCAACATTGCAAAAACCGCTAGCATGCCTCCTCATAACATGCCCTTCACTTTGGTACTTTGTAGTTCGCATTCTGTTGTGTCTTGTTCGAGTTAGACTAGCAAAGAGGCCTAAAACAACACATTGCATCAGTTTAAGCAGTCTGATATAAAAAGGTCTAAGATTAGCACCAATGCGAAGAGGGAAGGAAAGCAATACGTACCTATTGAGAAGACAACATGGGACACGGTAATGTATCTCATTGGAATGGTACGGCACCCTATACTTAGCACCATTTGGCAAGTCATACACCCCAAATTTAAACAAAACTTTCAATTCTTTGAACAGCATATCACCGTCGTCATCTTTCAAAGAGTTGCTATATGGCATGAAACTGCACCTCGAAAGCAAGATGCAGTTCCTGTAGGATTCAAAGTCACTAAATATTTGTTGGGCGGGAAGACCAAACGCGAAAGTAGCTCCTACAAACAAGGTCAGATCACCCAAGCTTTCAACTTCAACCCACTCTTGAGTTTCTTCCCTCAATTTGTACGTTTTGATCCGTGGTTGTAACTCATTATTGTTAACCAGGTACCGGTAAGGCACTAGCAGAAACAATGCACCAGACACGAGCACTATACGCTTCCTCATCTGAAGAAGCCGAAACCCTTGCTCATAATCTCCTAAGGGAGGAGGCTCCTTAGCTAACGGGGTTAGTCTCAGTGTTTCTGAATCAACTAAAAACGCCCTTCCCTTGTAATCAAGGACGCACAATGTACCCCCTAAATCGACACAATCATCAAATCTATATGTTTCATCATCATAGTATTGATGATTATGAACTAACCTCCATCCAACGGGATCAGGAGTGCAATCACCGCCCAACAAGCGTAGCAATGCAACACGGCCACCCTCAATTGCAGCAATCGTAAAATTGCTGCAATTGTCCTTGGTAACGCCATCATTGGCGAAATACAAATGACGATTATTTTTGGACAATAACACTACTTTGTCAACAAATTCAAAGGGGCCAAAAAGTGAATGTATATAAAACCGGTCATCGAAAGAAGACCTATTATCGTCTTCCTTGTCGTTAACGCTACCAAGGACGATGTTTGAGCTAATTGGACCTGTTGGGTGGAAAGAACGCTTCCAAAGCTCGACTTCCCCTGGTTCCTTGCAGTGAACGAAGTTGATTTGATGAAACTTATAAATCGGCTCAAGCATCAACTCATGTCCATCCAACATATTTATAGTCTCAGAAAATCGTCTGAGACCACACCAGCAAAATACAGTGTGACTAAGAAATCTAGAGGGACATACCTCCTCGAACATAGCCAACTTCGACGGAGAGGAGAGGGACCACCTATGGTGGCTGTAATTGCGGATACACCCGTTGCAAAGGAGCTGCTTCTCGTTCGGTCGCATCGCGTAGACGGTCACCTCGGTCAGCAAAAACGAACACCGGCCGCCCAAGTAGCGAAGCCTTTGTAGGTGAGGAGGCTGTGGGATGGTCAGAGGGAAAGACGTATGTTTCAAGTCAGATATTGACCGGCGCCAAGACTTGCATACCGATCGGAATCTCATGATATCTATGCGAAAACCCAACCGCGTTGCGATCTCCGATAGGGTTTCCGGCGGAAGTTCTGACCAATCATACAACCTCTTCTTACTCTGTTCGCGCCACATTGGTTTTGTATTTGAGACAGGGTTTGACCTTTTGTGTTTGATTCGGAGTTTTAGGCCTTAGCTTGAATTCAGTTTTTTTTTATAGTGTACGACTGTTCGGAGAGAAGTACTAGCCCTAGCACACACTTTATTAATTATGGGCTCTTTAGTTTAATCAATACGAGTGTGTGCGTCCTCGAATACCGCTGAATCAAAGCAATAATAGCAAGCTCCAGGTCTCGTACCCTAGAGGTGGCCATTGGACACTAGGAGCCCGGGCCCGGCCTTGGTCAAGCCCTGGTCAACGCACGGCCCGGCTCGGCATTTGCCCGACACTACCTAGCCCGGGTTAGGTAGTGCTATCTAGTGCTAGTGCTCAATTTTTCAAGCACTACATTAAGCTTACATTAAGCCCGTGGACACCTCCAGCGTACCGGGGCTCATACTTATTAATAAGCTTACATTAAGCCGCAACACGCACAACTACGCCAGGCTCAAAGCCGACCAAACCCATCTGAATTAGGTGAAGAGCCAATAACAAACTCTTTTCTTTTTTTTTTAATTTTTTGATAAGTTGTGGCTGAAACCTACGTTAGGCTAAGTGGTTAGAAGCACAACATGTCTGCCTGTCTGGAGGTTGTTTTCGGTTCGAATCCTCATATTCCGTCCTTTGTACAAAAAAAATATAGTATTTATAAACATACAAACACATAAATTCATTAATGACCTACAAGACTGAAGACACTACTCCGTATATTAGTATCAGTGATGATAGATGCTTAAGCTCCATCGAAAAATCAAATCGCCCGTTCAGTGGGATTTCAATGTGTGGCAATATAGACCTCATTCTCCTCAAAGTTAACTTATAATCTACTCTAATTCTGTGATGCATCAAACAGAATCCGTAATCACAGCATTCACAAGTGACAACTTTTAAGTCACTGTCTATATTTCTAACTACTTTTCATTTTATGACCGCTTCACTAGCATAGCCAAAGACAATTTATGCAATTATTTCGATACTCGTTTGTAAGATATGACGTAGTGATTGTTTGAAAGGATATGCGATTTTAAGTAGAGATTTTAGCTTGATTCAATATCCTAGTCTATAGACCCTAATTTTTCATTAAATCATGCGTCTAACCTAAATTTCTAAGTCGTCCCCATATTCATAATTGATATTCTTCTTTAGGAATAAACCCGAGCAAACTCTCCGAGTTGAAAAAACGGCGAATTGAGTGAATCAGTGATAGGACCGTATTGTACTAAGTAATAATAAGGTCCACATATAAACCAAAAATCGTCAAAATCACAACTCGAAAATACCAAAATTTACCCATGCTTTTGTTTGTATGGTTTGGTTTGGAAGCACTAAACCCACACGACTGTCTCGGGTTTAGTTTTTTCTAGTAACAGTGTCTTCTTGACACTTCCCTTTGACTGCTTACCTCATTACCCAACACCTCCTCGAAATTTACCCCCCCTCTCCCTACTATATTCCCCTTCCTATGTAACCCACAACCCCAGTAACAACAGTACAGTAAAAAAAAAAACAGAGGAATACTGTACAAGTAGATTTGGTAGAAGTAGTAGTAGAAGCTTCCGTTTTTTACTCCCACAAAACATATCTTTCATTATTACCACTCTCCCCCCAACTTTTCCACCTCTATAATTTCTTTATTCAATTAAAAATTAATTAAAAAATGGGTGAAAGTGGAGGGTTTAATGGTGGAGATAATATTGATGATCTTCCAGGCGGTAGTTTTTCACGGTTATTATTATCTACTGATGATATAAATAGTAATAATGTAAATAAGAGCAGTAATAATAATAGTAACTCAAATTTCTTCATGTTTTCTCATGCTCAACCTTCTCCTATGTTCTCTTCCAACACCCCCAATATGCTGTGTTTTGGCGATTTTGTGTCTGACACGACGCCGTTTTCGTCGTCTCTTATTACTACTGCCTACACTGATTCCTCTGTTTCTACTAGTGGAAAGTCTATACCTTTCCTTAACAATGTTAGCCTTTCTATTTTTATCTATTGATCATTTCTTTTTCTGGTATGTAATTTATAATATTAAATTTTTGAAAAGTTTGAATTTTTGTTGCAGAAGAGGAGAAGTGGATCGGGTCAGGACACCGGGTTTGGGTTAGGGTCAGGGAATGGGCAGAGTAATGTGAAGAAGATTAAGCCAGAGCTGGGGCCTACTATGGGTACTAAAGCTGCTGCTAAAAATACTACCTCAGGTGGTCATGCAAAGGTTAGACTATTATTAGAGTAAGATTGAAGCTTTATGATTTTCAGTTTTGCATGCATGTTCATTACTATATTAGTGAAGAATTATCCAATATTGTTAAATTGTTATGTCTCTTCTGGTGGAAGATACAGGGGAGGAGAGAAAGACTTGGGGAGAGGATTACTGTGTTGCACCAACTTGTTTGTCCTTATGGCAAGGTGTGTTTGTTTCTATCCCTAGATACAGTACTTGATTTAAAGGTTCAATCTTTATTGTTACGGAATAAATGTTTCGCGACCCTTTATTGTTATGGAATAAATGTTTCGCGGCCCTACTGGGCAGATCTAGGATTTGAAATTCCGGGTTTTGAAATTATATATGGTGAAACAAACGCCTCCAATTCGATAGACATGTCGCATGTCACGGGTGATGGGTATAGCATATTAGCATGTATGTGTGAGTATAACACCAAAATGTATGATCTGGTTAGAGGATCACCCTCCGCAACTCCGCAACTTAACTCTGTACTTCTGGACGATTTTCGCAATGAAATCTAATGGATAATGATACAGGTTGACCGTAAAAAAAAAAAAAAGAAAAAAAAAAGCATGAATTTACATTGCTCGTCGGAATTGATTTATGATGAAGTTATGGTGGATAGTTAATTTTATTATGCAATTGCAGACGGATACAGCTTCAGTGTTACATGAAGCAATCGGGTACGTGAGATTCCTGCAGGATCAGGTGAGAGTACTTTCGACGCCTTACCTGCAACGCTCGTTTTCTTCAACATCTCCTCATCACCACAACCCTCTTACTACTCTTAATGTAAGTATTAACAAGTGATATGATTTCTTACGTTTGTGTTGATTTAATGCATTCAATTATTCAAATGATAAGAATAGTAAAAGTAACAGGAAGTACATAAACATATACTTTGGCTTGCTTTTTTCTCCGAATTGGGACTGTCCAACTGTGCCTTTTTGTTCCTTAATTAGTCTTCACGATACAAGTTCTTTAACCAATTTTGGTTGGTGATTGTGGTTATGAATTGACCTCTTCAGTTGCTCCCTACTTTCCCCATAATGAAGGAGGACTGTACGACTACGAGTAGTACATCCATCCTTTAGGCATGGCCGCACGGGCGTGACGTGTACTGTGTTTCATTCACACGTTTTTTGAGTCAAGACATATGAGTCGTCTAGTCTTACAAAAACACATTTTAGTTAAAGGTTGAACCTGAGATTACTACTTACGTGAAATTTCTTTATATGTGTTTTTTAATTTATGTGTCAATTGGGATGGAATGAAGGAGTGCCTCGTAAATCGTAATCTTTTGTTAAGAGCGAAAAAGATCAAGAAAGACTGCAATAAGATCCAAGTTAAAATCTTATGCATGAATGCATTTTATCCGAGAAAGTTAACTCAGAAAAGTATGTGATTGATAAGACAGAAAACTTGAGGGTTAAGCTCCAGTCAAATCACCGCCAGTCCATGCAGCGGACTCCGTGCACCTGTCTCTTCTGTGGACTTCAGTCTATTGCTCTGCTGTTGACCATAGCGTTGTACGAGTTTTAGGTAGAGCCAGTCATTGACCACCATATTATTAGAATCATACTACAGTTAAATCTAAAAGTTTCAGAAAATGTGTAATTGCGTTTTTTTTTTACGTCGGTATTTTATGATGTGTAAATGTGTAATCGAAAGGTCAAAGGTGGTCAAAGTAGGAATCATGTGTTCGTGTTTTACAATTACGGTTAAGAAAGTAATAATGGCTTAATTAACATTAATCCCAAATGTGATTAATCGATGTACTACAACAAATTTTGCAGGAAAAGAGTGCACCAAACACAAAAGCATATGATTCAACAAGGTCTCTAAGGAGCAGGGGACTGTGCTTGGTTCCAGTAGAGAGCATCGTCGACACAGAAAACAGCAATGGTGCCGATTACTGGTCATCCGCTACAAGTTGATCAACACCCTGAAGTCTTTTGTCCTTGGCTCGGCTTAGTGCTAGTATTATTAGCAGTAATAGGACTCGACATGTTTTGTGAATTACACAAGTGTACATCTTTTTGTAATACTGGGAGGGTTAAGTCGTGTCTTTCGGGCTTAAGGGGGAACAGTTTAGTAGGCCGAGAGCCCGGTGAAGAAGCTAAGGCTCAATGATACTGAAAAGCGGGTTGCTTAGTACTAAGCCTGTTAATGTACACTTGTACAGGGTTGTTTCAAACCTTTGTCTTGGTTTCATGTCGGCCTTTAAGTAAACTCTACTCTTATCATTTTGCACTCCATCGTCCCTTAAATACTCCACAATCTAGTGTTCCTCTCTACTAAATCTTCCAGGGCAATATAGTTAGTTAATGACCTTGTATGATCGGTGATGCTTCGAGAACAAGTTATCAGATGTACGACTATTGATTCTTACTAGTTACCAATAAATAACTAAATATTTAGAGTCTCTGATCGATATAGGTAACCCCAATACCCATTATGATTGTCGATAGTTATAGTTGTAGTAAATTCGTCCAGCTGACATGCTGCTTTATTCTTGGGATCGAGGGGCGCGACGACGGGGTCGTCGCCCTTGACTCAGACGGGATTGATGGATTTTGAACCAGGTAAGGCGGTATGGGAAGCGGCCAATCGTAAGCGTGCTAAGTATGAGGTTAGGTGCGCTGCTTTGGGTTATGGCTTCCTCCCCCTTTCTTTTCTCCTCTTGGGGGAGTTGGAGCTTCAGTTGTTGCTCTGCTAAAGAGGATCCAGCAGTTCTCCAGTAAGCAGGATATCGGGGCGCAGGCTGCACCTTTTATTTTTAGTAGGATTGGTTTTTCCAGCAAAGGGTGTGAGGGTTCAGATCGTATCTCAACTCCCCACTAATTTCTTGTAAATTATTATGGATTTTTAGGTAATATATGACACAACAAGAAAAAAATAAACCTTTTTTTTTACAAGGCAAAGGTGTAATTTGTTCCCATCAAACAGACAAGAGCCTATAAATGAAGCAGAGTTCATATTTGCCGCTTGAAATGAATCAAAATCACGACTTTTCAGACGATTTCCATTCTTCACTACCCTCCGAAATCACACACAAACCATCAGGAAACCGTCCTAAAAGTCTTAAAACTTCTTTTTTTTTTTTTTTTTCTTTTTTTTTGTTTCAATCGGAAAAATTCGTAAAAAAAAAAAAAAACTCCTTTCCACCATCTTCATCCTACCTCTTAAGAATAATGAGTCATGATTCAACTCGGTCAGGCAACTCGAACTCGAACTCAAACTCAAAACG
The DNA here is from genome assembly GCA_038382645.1 of Spergularia azorica. NCBI lineage: Eukaryota > Viridiplantae > Streptophyta > Magnoliopsida > Caryophyllales > Caryophyllaceae > Spergularia > Spergularia azorica. The sequence goes on from JBBYHQ010227930.1 coordinate 33,919, forward strand.
AAGCTTCAACTCACACTCATCGAACAACAGGAGCAAAAAGAAGAAATCAAACATCAATCAGAAAACCCTAGGTGCCGCTTGGGGCTCCAATTCTCTCTCCTCTTCTCGCTCTTCCTTCCGCTCCGCTCCCTTCTCCGATTTCGGCAGGTTTTCCCCCTTTTTATTTCCTCTCAATTTTTTTTGGCTTAATTTCGCTTTTAATCGATGTTGTAATTGTGAACTGCGTTTCAATTTGTGTTTGATTTTGCGATTAAATTGATGCTTTTTTGAATTGTGATTAGATTGAGAAATTTGGTTAATGTACGTGCTTAATTCGCTACATTCCTGTCTTTTCCGGTATCTTGTTGTATAAGACACTTCGTTTTGAATTCGTAGCCACTGTCAAAATGTGAAATTGCGCCGTTAGAATGACTATGCATTGTGGATTAGAATGGCGGTACTTTAGCCCTGTGAATGCTCTGATTGTGTTCAGTGTGGGCGGTTGTGCGTGGTTTGCCTGCACATTTTGGTAATTTACGGTCTTTTTCGCAACAGCATTGTGCTTTTAGGTCTTCGTGAGTCCGAAATTCTTCTGTGTGATGCTGTTATTGAATTGACTATAACTTTGAAATTGCGCGGTCAAATTGGTATAAACATTATGATCGAAATTGGATATATTAGTCGCTTTGATTTGGCATTATAAATGCTGCTTATGCCCCCCCCCTCCGAGGGGAAATGCTGGTTGTGTTTACTAGCCTGGAAAGTTCGTGCTTGTTGAAGAAGTAACCACGGGAGTGATTGTTGAAATGTTGTACTAACTGTCACTGAATTGACAACTACTGTAGTACTGCAACAGATATTCATTACACCTTGCTTGTGCTTCGCTCTTGTACCTGGAGTTTGCGAAAATTGGAAGGGGTAATTGTAATATGCTGTACAAAATATCCACTTTGCTTATTTCTTGACTGTTTATACATCTGTTACGGTTAATATTTCCGTTGCATAATTGTTTATACGTGTATGATACGGTTAACTTTTCCTTGTGCGTCCTAATGATTCAGTGAGGTTTATTGTTTTGATGTTCTCTGCAGTTATATGGCTGTTAAGAACAAAAAGCTTCATGATCAGTTTGACGCAGAAGCTTCGAGTTCTTCACTTAATGGCTCTGATACAACAAAACCGATCTTTCAGGGTGTTGCGATATTCGTTGATGGATTCACCATTCCCTCAAGCCAGGTCTTTCCTTCTAACCTTTGTTTATGCATTCTTCAACCTCGATGTGGATAATAGTTTGGAGAAATTGGCAAACGATTGTAGTTGTAAGATAGCCGTTTATGTGTCTATTATCATGATGGTTCTTTCTGTGTGTTAGAGTAATTCTTTCTTGTCCATCTGTAGAATGTCAGAGCATTATGAATCATGTAGCATTTTGATTATGGTCAAGATTGACGACGGATTATTGTAGGAGCTATGTGGATACATGTCGAAGCATGGTGGGCGCTTTGAGAACTACTTTTCAAGGCACCGTGTAACCCACATCATTTGCAGCAACCTTCCTGATAGTAAAATCAAGAACCTTAGGTGTTTGTTTCTTTCTGTCTTTCGTCTGTTTTTACAACTTCCAAACTGATTGTTACACTGCAGATTCAGTTTGTGATTTAACCAATACTAGTATGTTTATTTGTTACTATTTTAATAATAGTTATTGTTATTATTATTGGTGTAGGTCATTCAGCGGTGGATTGCCTGTCGTGAAACCCACCTGGATTTTGGATTGCGTGGCAGCCAGAAAATTATTGAGCTGTAAGATATATAGTATTTGTTTTTGAAATCCATGTAGCAGTAGTATTTATCTGGGCATAAATTTGGGTGCCAACTAATCTTAAAATGGGTATGTAGAGATATCTGAAGTGGATTAAATTGATCCAGTTTTGGAACTGTAACAGGAGTACAATGTTAGGCTTCATTTTGTGAATTCCCATTGTTTTCCATTACTGTTAATATTTGAAACTTATGCCTGTAGTTTACTTTGAATGAGCTATTTTTCTATTTTTTTTCAGGGATTCCTTACCAACTTGATCAGCTTTGTTGTCAAGCACGTAGCCAACCAAAGTTGTCTGCTTTCTTTTTTTTCTAAAGGCAGCTCAGTCACTCGAGATGTTTCTTCCTATTTAACTGAACTGTTGAAAGTGGAAACTGAGGTGTCCATGGTTTCCGAATCGGACAATGACATTCTAAAAAATACCACTTTAAATGTCAAGGAGCTGTCTGAAAACACCGAACAAGGTGAGACAGAAATGAAGCATGCTAATGATGCTGTGTATGATAATACCAGTTTCAATGTCAACGAGGCACTTGAATGTACCAAACAAGGCGAGACAGAAAATGGGATTGCTGGGTGGAAGCAGGTTGATTCAGCTGATATCTTGGAAATTTCAGGAGATGATGAATCTTCCTGTCGAGAAAATGCAATGCCATTCACTGGCACTAATGAAGTTTTCCTTGGTTCCCTTAGACCTGTAACTTCCTCTGACAAAAATGACCTGCAAGAAAAAACCACAGGGGAATCATCTGGTTCTCTGGTGGGAGGACCATCCCATCATCGCCATTCAACCACGGAAGACCCAAATTTTGTTGAAAACTATTTCAAGGTGCGGATTCTGTAGATGTGTCGTGTCCGTTTTCTCCCCTTCCTTTTTATGCTTGGTTAGATGGTTGTTTTATGCTTAATTATCTGTTGGCATAGCCTTTATCCTCCTCCTGTTGATGATCAGAGTTCTAGGTTACACTTCATAGGGACTTGGAGGAATCGGTACCGTAAACGTTTTGCATGCCAGGCCAACAAAATCAAGAAAGGAAACCCTGACATTACAACTTCATCCACTTCTGTGCAAGCTTCTGTAATCCACGTGGACATGGTATTTACTTATATTTTTCTCATTTGATTTTAAAGAAGATATGTTATAAATCCATTAGGACGTCGCATTAGTGGATCTTCTTTTTACCTTCTTCCTAATCCCCTATTACCCCAATTGCCGGGGAGGCAATGTTAGTTACCTTCTAGCCTGATGGATTACCAGGTCTCGTCTAGGTAATGCATGAATTATAAAGTTGTAGGTTACTAGATAAATATCTTCTATTTCAACTGACACCGATGACTATGCTGTCGCAGGACTGCTTTTTTGTGGCTGTTGTTATCAGGAACCGTCAGGATTTGGTGGACAAGCCAGTAGCTGTATGCCATTCAGATAGTCCCAGAGGAACTGCTGAAATATCATCCGCTAATTACCCTGCCCGAGATTTTGGTAGTAAATAAGATTTATTCTTGGCAGGGATTCATGTTAGAAAAATGGCCAGTTGGATTGTGGCTTCATTTCGTGGTTTCTTATATGTTCTGATATGAAGGTTGTCTTGTATGTTTGTTAGGGGTGAAAGCTGGTATGTTTGTCAGAGATGCTAAAGCTCGCTGTCCTCATCTTCTTATTGTCCCTTACAACTTTGAAGCTTATGAAGAGGTTTGCAAGTGTTTACCACTCATTCACTCCCCTACCCAAAGAAAGATTTTTTTTTTTGGGTCAGTACTCACAGTTTTGATGTGTACACTTTGAGAGCTATAATGTCTCACTCGTCGTGGCAGGTGGCTGACCAGTTTTACAACATTCTTCACCGTCACTGTGATAAAGTTCAGGTGTGTGCTAAAGGTCTTTATGTTTCGATGTTTGCTGCCTTATTTTGTTGTAAATGAACGTTTTGTATCCAGGCGGTCAGTTGTGATGAAGCATTTTTGGATGCAACTGATTTGGAGGAGAAAGATCCTGAGCGTTTAGCATCGTTGATAAGAAAAGAGGTCTTTGAGACTACGAGATGCACAGCAAGTATAGGGATAGCTGGAAATATGCTTATGGCCCGTCTTGCCACCAGAGCTGCCAAACCAGATGGTCAATGTAAAATCCCCCCTGAAAAGGTATTCTTGGAAGCTAAGTGTCTGTGTACATGCTTTACTTTAGTGTTCCCTTTCCCCGCTGATTTTTGGTGACTTGGGGTAAAAATGACCCTTCACAATTCAGTTGCTTTTGTCTGGGATAGGGATTAACATTTTGGAACTCTGTATGATCTATTCATCTATCTGGCGGTATTTCTGTATTTCGCATGAGCTAAATAAGTTTTGATAAAGCCCTTAGCTTTCTTGCTACACTTGTTGGGGGGAATTGCCATGCAACTAGGAGTCTTTATTTAGTGGTCTCCACCACCCTCCCAGCCAATCCGCGCATCTCCATCTGGTATATATTGTTGTGAAACTTGCACCACTGACTTAATTTGTCTGATATTTTGCTTCAGCTTTGGTTTTTAGATTCTATCTTGTAAATGATATATGATGCAATTGTCTTTCAGGTGGATGAGTATCTGTTGCAGCTACCTATCAAGGCACTGCCAGGTATTGGTCGTGTTTTGGAGGAGAAGCTGAGAAGGAAAGGAGTCCAGACCTGTGCCCAACTACGGACGTTTTCCAAGGTCAAATGATCAGTGCGGAATGTCTTTCATTAATGTCTTGTGTGGTGCTATAGTTTCTATTTCTTATTAGGTTTCTACTGCATAAAGGTTGATAGAAATAAGGAAAAGTGGTGCAAGTAGTCCATAATATAAGGCTCCTCTGTTTATTTTCTTAATGACATTTACGTTTTTTTGTAACTGCAGGAGTCTTTACAGAAAGAGTTTGGGATTAAAACTGGCCAAATGTTATGGAATTACTGCAGAGGTGTGGATAATAGGCTAGTGGGGGAAATTCAGGTTTCTGCAGAACCCTGTAGTCTTCAATTCTGATTTTTTTTTTTTTTTTTTTTGGGTTTCGTAGCTGTAATATTAAATATAGGAGAGATTGGAAGAAAAATAAAATAGCATAAATGAAGGACAAAGAAAATTATCAGCAGGCAGGATGTATTAGGGTAATGTGTTAGCTTTGTGAGAGGGGTTTTCTGCTCCTTCTGACATAGCTATGCCTTTTCAGAGGACCTAAGTTTGCGAGATTTAAGTGAGCTTTTTTCCATCACAAAGAATTCATGGACATTGTTTGCAGGAAAACAAGTCAGTTGGTGCTGAGGTAAACTGGGGTGTACGATTCAAGGATAAGAACGATGTCAGTATATTGTGTTTAATTAATTCTATCTTGGATTTTTCTTTTGATCACACATGCTCAGAAAATCATCTATTTAATGCTTCGCAGTGTGAACATTTTTTGTTGAGCCTGTGCAAAGAGGTCTCTTTGCGTTTGGAGGGATGTGGAGTGCAAGGGCGAACCTTTACTCTAAAGGTAATCTTTTTTGCTTTCTCTTTGCTTGTTTATGTAGACTGGTCACTTGTTCATTGGTCCTGAAAGAATGGTTGAGCCGTTGAAGATCTCATTTTGTTGATGCTTTATTCTGTCCTGTCTGTCTTTCAAATGGCCAGATTAAAAAGAGAAGAAAAGATGCAGAGGAGCCAGCAAAATATATGGGTTGTGGTGACTGTGAAAACTTGAGCCATTCGACTACGGTATGCGCTTATAGGTTTTGACCTTTTCACTCTTTTGAATTTTGGCACTACTAAAGTAACTATTTTGATTAGGTACCTGTTGCTACTGATGATGTGGATATGCTTCAGAGGATAAGCAAGCAGCTCTTTGGATCCTTCCATATAGGTTAGTTTACTCATCAGTTATGATTATTGTTATTAAGTTGCACTGCGTGTCCTGAATAAGCCAAGGAATTTTAACTTTCCATAATGCAATGAAATAAAGTCAAGCGGCTCTTGCGAAAATTGTTTCCTCTAATAGTCTCACGTTAGAAATTCATTTTGGCTTTTAGAAAATCAAGACTTCAAATGTCCATTATTCTTTTATATTGCTGTTAGGGTTGTTCAAGTGTAGAAAGGTTTTTATTAGTAGTGCAACTGTGCTGCGTGTGGGCCTGTGGGGTTTTTAAGCATGCAAGCTAGAACTGGAAAATGTGGTTCTACTTTGGTGCTTATGCTAGTAGGCATAGTGCCAGTTGGAATACGTTTGGGGGGGGGGCAGCATCTACAGTGGTCTCTGCAGATAAGATATTGACGTCTGTGACTTGGAGAGGTAGGAGCAGTTGTAGCCTTGTGGGATGGTTGGTGCTTTGGTAGTTTGGATGATAATTCAGATGTCAGAACCTACTTAAAGGGCTTCCTCAAATGCACTAGGAACTTGGGGGATGAGGGAATAAGAATGTTTTGATAATCACTTACAGGAAAATAATGCCAATTTATTGTCCTATTCTGAATAATAATGTTTTCAAACCAAACACACACGCGAATCAAGCCCTTACTGTTTTCTGTCTGAATGTCTGTGTTAAAGTGACACCCAAAATACTCCACATATGAGTGTCCCACATTGGGAAAATAGAAAAGATTTGTGTACCATATAAACGAAGGAGTTACTCCTCCTATTGCCAATTAGTTTTAGGATGGAACCTGCTTGGGTTTATGATGTGGACTCTCTCTCCTCCTATGGGTGCGGGCCAGGCCCAATCGTGGTTAACAGTCTGATTCCTCTCAGTATCTTTTTTCTTTGGAGTTCTTCTATGGTGAGACCACCTCATCATATGAGACCTCGACTTTCCTTTTCTCATCTATTTGACTTGGATAAAGTGGAGTTAATTCGAAATCTGTTAGATGATGCATTTACTTCTGTATTGTTAGATGTTAAAGACATTCGAGGGATTGGATTGCAAGTTACCAAGCTGGAGAGTGCTGATAGTATGAAGCAAGGTATATCTAAGGATGTTTGAGCTCTTCATTAGGTTACGTAGAGAACATATTTTCATAGGCGAGATATTTGGAAACCTGTTGTTTCATATGATTTTGTCCTGTCTTTGTTTTCCTGTGGCATGGAGATATGCCCCTTCATTCTGTGTTTCTCATGGTATGTGTTGGCCTATTGTTGGGAACATGTTGAAGGGCATGAGCGAAACACTCTTAGGTCGTGGCTTGCGTCTGGCACAGTGTGTAGCAGTGAACAGTCTAACTTCCATGGTAAAGGTATGTGAGCGTAGTTCCATGTTTATCGACTTTCTAGACTGTTACAGTTCCCTGACCACACTGGACATTTTGCAATTTCGCGATGTATTGGCCATCGCATGTTTTGATTGCTTTACATTGATCTTTCAATTGCTGCTTTGTATTCCTGCTCTACTTTGCGCTTGGTATGTTGATACCCATTAATCACAAGCCATTTCCTCATGCACAGGCCCAAAAGTGTTCCTACTAGTAGCAGTAGTAGTACTGGGGCGGGGAAGGGGATGTTACAGAAGTCATTATTCCCTTTGCAGAGCGCAAAAAAAAAAAAAAAAAACCAGAGAGAGAGAGAGAGAAAAAAAATCCGATATTCCTCTTTCTTTGCAGGTCAGATCCATCTTGAGCTAGGTCGACCATTGCGTGCGGTTTCGATGTCCTCAGGTCGTGAGACTAGCTTAAGTGTTGTTGAGACACTACCTTCTGTAAATGATCTTGACTTGGATGTAATTGAGAACCTACCTTCAGATTTATTTTCCGAGTTAAATGGTATGTATGGGGGGAAGCTGAAAGATCTTATCTCCAAACGAACAAAAGCAGCAGATCATCAAGTTTTGCAGTGCTATGTTGGTGAGAGAAGCTGGAGGTAAGTATATCTATCAAGCTATTTCAGGATTGTCTAGTTTAGCTGGGCAGTATCTAACGCCTATTGTTCATATAGACAATACTTTTGATGGCCTAAAGGAAGTCTCTGATGTTGGAAAGATCAACATTCAAGAGAAGGGCAAGGTAGGGTTTTATTATCTTCATTCTGCCTCTTTAATTTTGTTTTTAAGTTTTTGCGCTAATTGAATGTTGTGGATTAGTTTTTGTAGCTATGATGTCAGAACTGCTTCTGCTTGTACACGAGGTAGAAATGAGAATGTGTTTCTTGATACTGACTTTCTGTTACGGCTTAGGCTGAGTGCAGCAAGAATAAGGAAATAGATGACATGTCCACTTCAGGTGCAGGAACTACAAGTTTCTCCAATCCTGTTGTTGAATCAGCACAAGTAGACTTCATGCCTTCGTCTCTAAGCCAAGTGGATATATCTGTACTACAACAGTTACCTGAGGATTTGAGGGCAAATATAGTTGGGGCACTTCCTTCACATCGGAGGTCAGATTGTTTGCCCGTGGGCAGCATTTCTTTAGAAGGAGTTGAAGTAGGACTGGCCGGGGACCAAACAGTGTCAGCAGATTTAGCTAAAACTCGGAATTTTTGGGAGGGAAACCCTCCTTACTGGGTTCAGAATTTCAAAACAAGCAATTGCTTGATCTTGAACATCCTGGCAGGGATGTATCTTATGTCGGGGTCAGGGCTGTTGTCTTCTACTCTACAATGTTGTCTCTCTGGGTTGCAGTTGTCCGATGAACTAACAGAAGATTTTGTTGATGAAGCTTCAAGTAGCCTATGTGAGCTTCTGCGGCAGTATATCCAGCTAAAGCTGGAAATAGACATTGAAGAACTATATGTTTCTTTTCGCCTTTTAAAAAGGTAAGTGCGATGGTAGTGTGTGTGTGTGTTTCTGTCTGTGAATATTATTAAACTTCAATTATTATTGCTTGTTGGATATGTATCCTATCTGGTTTTTTTTTTGGTATGGGAAGTTAAGATTGCGTTGTTTTATAGATGTGGACGGTCTTGTTCCGGTCGCTCGCTATTGAAGTTTTGAGTTCTAATGTTCAACTGTGGTTAATGTGGCCGTTTCTTTTATATGGATCATCATTGTCATCAAAGTACAAGGTGCGGAAAGACAAATGTGTGTAAGAGTTTAGGCAATGGGTTTACTGAGGTTGCTCCTCTTAAGGCAGCAAAATATTTCAAAAAAATGAGAGAATAACTCACAAACTTCGTGTCCTTCTGTAGTGTGTCTGGTCTGTGTGAAATATTACTGAACACTGTTTTTAGTTGGTCGACAACTGTATGTCTAGCATTAGGTTAAGTGTTTTCTTTTTTTTTTTTTGGCCGAAATACTTGACTAGAGGAGAATGCTTTTTAATAAAGAGATAAGTGTATGTACTATGTAGGATCTCCTCCTGTGAATTCTATGTCAGTATGATCATTTGCTAGTTATTTTTTTTATTTTTTTATTTGGTAGTAATTATGACATTTTAACTGGATCAGGCTCACGAAGAAATCCAAGGCTTTCTTACATGTATATGATACTGTCTTGCCTCATCTTCAGGTTTGCTTTTTGCTTCTGAATTGACTTGTATTTTTCATTTGCCACAAGATACCTAACTGTTAGGAATCTGCTCTTCACTGTTTGATATATACTGTACATTTGTTGGGGGGGGGCAAGTGTGGGCCACCCAGTCTGCGGTCTTTATTGTCGAGGATTGGCTCACCTGGAGTTTAAGGACTCAACTCATGAGAGAGAGGGGAGTGGTAAAGGGAATCCTCTTGCAATGGTTGCTTAGCAGTAGGAGGTGATCTTGGGATCTCAAGTCACAAAACTTCAATTTCTACCATTAGACCGCGCTTATAGCTTATCTTGGTATCAGTGTTTGATAGTTTGTCATGTTATCAATTTGTCTTCTTCTCAACCTTTTAATCTGGTTATCCGTCCATTCATATCCGAACGCCCCATTGACTTTGCAATTTTTGACATACCATATTGTGATCCACATATCAACCAAATGAATGACTCGTTTGCTTTAAAACTAAGAGGAATTGGGAGAGTGCATTGCAGAATAGAGTACTTGCTAATTTTTACATTAAATGAAGATTTCATTTGATCTAGAGGTGTGCCTAAATATGGTCCGTGAAAATGTGCATAATGAATGGAGGGAGTAATAAACACAAAATATGAACATTACACCTCTGATCTGTTGGGGACAGAGACGGTTGCCTTGGGTAAATAATATTATGTGTCTGTGCCTACTCGGCAAACTTGTGTACCTCGTTGAACTTGTTGGTTTAGCCCGTTTCGGTGGCGGTTGTTCTGGTCCCTGTGCCTTTGTAGTAGGCTCAACCTTGTGTTCTGCATTCTTGTCTGCTATGCCCTATCTGATTTCCATTTTTCATCCATCAGAGTAGTGCCCATTTGCGGATCTATCTTCTCATTTTATGTTGTCTACTCAGCCTATACAGTAGTACTCTTAGGCTTATTGTACCTCATTTCATCTTTCACACGCATTTTCAGCACTGAATTTTTGTATTGCGACATGACCTACCAGGCTGGTGTTGGTGAGAACGATGGAGGAAACATGCTTCTGCCTACAGTGTAGTTAATGGCTCTCAGGACAGATGACACCCACGCAGCCACGCTTTGGAGACTTAGACTATCAACCTCAGAAGAGAGATTTTCTTTTGGCGTGATTTTGGGTAATATATCTTTCTTGCCTTTTTATTTATATTATTGGTTAGAAAGAGGGGGGGGGGGGGCTTCAAGCCCTGTCTTGCACATTCATTTTATATAGAACAACTTGAGTACTCTCAGATGTTGTGATCGTCATGGCAATGGTCCGTCGCTTAATCTTTTAAGTTGACATACTGTGAGCATTTGAGCATTTGATAGATGACCAGCATCGGGGAAGAGGTGCCATTTCCTGGTGATACAGAGTCTGAAATGTCAGAGGATAAAAATGAGACACTTGCGGGTGGAAGCACCAGCAAGATCAAATCACGTTTGGAAGTTCAGGTCTATATATTTCTGACCTGGAAAAAAATGGCAATCTTGTCCACGTGTTGTGTATTGAGGTCTATCTTTCTCTTTGTTGGCTCATTCGTATCTTGAACATCTCAGGCCCAGGTGTGTTTCCGCTGCGAGTTATCTATGCCTAATGATCGATACATTATCAGAACTATTATTTGTATAACCATCGAGGCTCTCCACGCCAGGGTTATCTGTTCCAGAGATTATCATCAATGTTTGCCGTGGGTTTGATCCTTAGCAGATGGCTGAATAATTTTGTCTCAGGAGGTAGTAAAAATTCGGCAAATGTACTCTAGCAAATGAAGGCGAAATGTTTTGAAATTTGTTATTTTCTTTTCATTTGGTTGCAAACTGGCGTCAAATAGTAATTGGAAAAACGTTGATTTCTATCATTTTTTGCGTCGGAATGGTAATAATAGAGTATGTACCGGAATGGTAATTTCAACACAACCATCTTCCACAAAAAAAAAGAAAAAAAAAATGTTATGTACCACAGTACCGTACGGAGTGTTATCCCATATTTCATGTTTTTCTGTATATGACTGAGCAGACTTCAGCGAGAAGTTGCAACCTAACAAGGATGTAGCTGGGACTTTTGGAGCTCAAGAAATCCGTGTTCAGACTTTTTCTCAGGTACTTTAAATATTCAATTTTGACTGCTTGTGTTAAATGTTGATTCAATTCTCAGACGTGTGAGCTCGGTTGTTTGCTTGACCATAGACCTTTTAGCTGCTCTCTTTTTTTGTTTAGTGTGAAGGTAGAAGATGAGATCATCGCCAAGGTAGGAATATTAATCTTACAAAGTGTTGATTTTTATTTATTTTGAATTATTTATGAATAGTCCCGGGGGCCGGGTTTGGTGAAACAAAGGCATGATCTAAGGAGGAATTGTATTGCGTTTTCCCATTACACCCACCGTGAAGAACAATAGAAACCGCGTTTGCAAGTTTGTCTATTAACACCCCTTTGGATTACGTAGTATTATAATCAAGTCCAAAAATGCGGATGTCAATTAGCTTAACCGGTACTCTCTTTAGTCTTTAATTAGTAATAATGCCGCACTTTTGCTAATTCCTTCTGCGTGTAGATGTACCTGTAAAGTTGTGTGCTAGTAGCAAAGAGCAGTTAGAACTTAGAAAGTTTGAAAGCTCCAGTGTTCCAGTCACATTAATCAATATATGCCATCATAATCAGATTACCAAATCTCCTACCTTTTATTTTCTGACATTTGACTTCTTCTTTAAGCTACAGTTCTCCTTGTTTTTCTGCTTCAGACTTTGTCATCAGAAATTCCTTTATTTACGTGTCAAAGTGTTCTTATATTCAAACCATTGAAAATTAACACCCGTTTACTTTTTTGTGCCAAGCCTATTTGCCTCCAATTTTTCCCATTCCACCAACTTGAACCAAGTCAAAGTGGAGCAGATTTAGCAAAGCTCCCTACTTTACGTACCTACGAATATATATACATTTTCAAGCCTACCTTCTTTCCTTCACCAACACACTCAATCTCAAACCAAACCAAATTTCCGCTTTAAACAACCCTCATTGTTTTGTAAAACTTTAGCAAAATGAGATACAATAATAATAGCAGTACCATTCTTCTTCACTTGAATGTGCTTCTTCTCATTATTTTCTTCGTTTTCGTCAGCAGCTCCGTGCGTGTAGAGGGTCTCAGACCTTTGAGAGATCAACGAACGCCTTATCAATCTTCAATATTAAGACTTCTCCTCAATCGAGCACATTCCGGTCCAAGCCACCGAGGCGCTGGCCATTGATGGTTTTTTTTGAAGTTATTATATAGAAGAGTTCTGATTTTCCAGGGTTACTCAGACAGATGTTTGTGGAAATGAGATGGATTTATTCGTTCATTTTCGTGTTCTTTCATTATTTTGCTCCAATTATCTGATATTTGAACTAATGAAAAATTAAAGATGTAGATAGCCACTAATTGTATAGATGGAGCCGTGGAGGCCAAACACGTATACTAGTCGACTAGAATCAGTTTTTTTTTTTTTTTTTTGTCCTTTGAAAGGATTTCCTTGTACTCTCCTGTAATGTTACTCTGTAGTTGGATCATGAATTCATGATATCGTGTTCTAGACGAATGTCACTCTTACATCAATGTAATAGCGATAACAGTTTATTGAATCTTAACTGTTTTCATACAAGTTCGATACTAATTGGCTTCTCTTTTTGTATATGATTTTGTGCTTTTTTTCCAAAAAAAAAAAAGAAAAAGAAAAAAAAGAACCGAAGAAGCCGGTATTTGTCAATAACTCGTGCTCCCATGAGGCCATGACCGCTATGGATCTCAATAAAGATGAACAAATAGAATAACATTAAACTATCAAAAGAAACATTAACTATTATTGGCATTTGGTTACAGAGATGATTAAACAATGATAAATAATTGTTCTGTCTTGGTTGCTTGTAAATGAAGCTGGATTTTAGTTAGACAAAAACAGTGCGGCTTTTCAAGAAAGAACATGATCACAATATCGCTCAAAGACCGAACAATATCTACGGGAGATCAGCAAGCATGCCTGACTTTTTGACAAATTACGCGAGCTTTTCCCGGATCAAAATCTGATTTATCAAACTTTTAGTACGTTTATTGGGCTATTTGATCGACTCGTCAATAGAATTCGTAAGCATCTACAAAATGTTGATTATTTTTTAACTTTTTTCCTTTCTCCGAGCTTAAACTTCGCCATAAATATCTCGAATTGATTTACTATATGATATCCACTGATGGACGTAGTGGAGCTGCCACATAGTGGACAAGAAGAGTGTTTGCCTAAGTCTTAGGGAGCCCATGTAATCTTTGATTAGAATCGACTGATCCTAGTGTAGCGTTATCATTACCCACGTCTTAAGTGATGAATAACTTAATAGTTAATAACATGTTCACAGCAAAGTTCAATGTTGAAACTGTATGTGTATCTAGCTTTGCTTGGTTAAAGCAATACCGGGACGAGTACGACATGGAATCGTGGATCTAGAGGTCTGTCTTAAGTCCGAGACCAAGAATGCTCTTGAAGTGGTGAATGGAGGATTTACGAGTTTCTTGTCATCGACTTCTTTGGCCTTGTAAAAGCCGGTAGTACTTCACTGTATAATGATGTTATGAAACAGAAACGGCAGATTGCTCTATTTAGTCCACTGAAATGTTGTTAATGTTTAATGTTCAGTGCTTTAAAGTTATATCAAGACCAAGCAAACTTATACTCCGTATTAAGACTGCTTTGTTTTTTACATATCCATTTGATCTTCAATTAGTGCAACGACAATAACCCGCTGCCAGCTTAGAGCTCAATGTTTAATATGCATGGTCATTCGGAATCTGGAATTGATTGAAAATGAAAGAAATTACTTACTTTACGTGTGGTATATGTTTGGTGATATAAACGTTTTCTCTTCACACGAAACCAAAAAACAATGTTTTGTCGCCCTAACTAAAATTCATGTACATTTGATGATCTTACAGCATAGTTCATACAACTTTATGTCGTTCAATTACCTTGTACATACGTGCGTGGCGGACACTTCATGTAAAGTTACTCTCCGAAACCTAACATAAACTGACAATGGTAAAGTGGCCAAATTCACCCCGATCCTTGTTGAAAAATGACATACAGAATATTTTAAAATGTTGTCCTTTTATTAGAAATTAAGCTTAAGTAGCTCACCAAATCAAAATATAAAACGAGTTCCTAGTCACCACTAGTATGTCGGTTTGATGTTGTCCAAACAATCCGTATATTATATTTTTGATAACAATTAACAAGACATCAATGTCGTATACAAATGAGTGATTGACAATGGTGAAGTGTCCAAATCTGATCTCTACCCTAGCTGTTGTGCGGAAGCGTTGATCAAGAACGAAAAAGACAAACAAACAATAAGAAACACACACAAGATTTAAGTGGTTC
>JBBYHQ010228129.1:0-23541 GCA_038382645.1 Spergularia azorica
AAATCTAACGGAAGTTAATATTTGGGTATCATGTGCACAAAGTAGTAAGTTCAGGGGTACCATGTGCACAAAGTTGTTAAGTTGGGTATCATGTGCAATCTGTCAAAGTTCGAAGGTACGACGTGAATATCCGTAATTTTTTTTGTCAAATATTCCCTTATATAACTAATTTTTTTTGGTCAAACACTCCCAAAAGAACATTCCCGTCCACAAAAGTGAACTTTCCGGCATGACCATCATCTATCACGTGAGTTTAATGTGCCAGACGGTGGTCATGTCGGAAAGTTGACTTTTGTGGCCGGAAATGTTCTTTTGGGAGTGTTTGACCAAAAATTAATCATACAAGGGAGTGTTTAGAATTGCTCTATATAAGGGACTGTTAGACAAAAATCTATGAATTTAAGAAGCGAAAATAACCCATTGGGCCTGTTTAGTGATATGGGCCTGTTTTACGGGGAACCCATTGGGCCTGTTTAGTGATATGGGCCTGTTTTACGGGGAACCCATTGGGCTGATTAGTGATCCAAGTAATGTGGGCAGCAAAACACAGCGGGAAAAAGAAACAAAGGCAGTCGCTTCTTCTACACTATTCCTTCTGCAAAATCAAACAGCAAAATTCAGTGCAGAAAATTCAAACAAATAAAATCAAACAAACATTAACCTTAATAATAATAATAAAAAAAAAAGATGGGGAAAGAAGAACAAGTTTTGGACGATTCTGCCATTGTTACTGCCTTTGATCAAGCTATCTTCAAGTACAAGGTACTTTTTTTTTTGTTTTCTCCACTATAATTCCACTCTTAATTCCTAAAATTTATTTACTTTTTGATTAATTAAATCTTGGTATTGGATTAATTGAGCAGAAAATGCACGGAAAAGAGTGCGAAGATTGTTCAACAACAAATGTTGATTTTTCTGGAGATGTCATAATCAATGCTCCTCAGAATTATAAAAGGTTTTTTTTTTCTTCTTTTAGATTTTTTTTTTTTTGAATTTAATTGGGTTTTCTCGTAATAATTAACTAATTAAGTTTACCCATGAACTCAAATTGTTGAGAAAGTTGTAGATTTGTTGTATTTATTATACGTGAAATTGTGGGTCTAGCTATTGAAAGGAAATTAAGAGTGTATGATTATTACTTTATTAGGTTAGACGGGAACTAAGTTATGGTTCATGTTAGCCGACCCGAAATCATTTTGCGATTAAGACTTTGTTGTTGTTTAAGTAGCAATGCATTATCTGAATGTATACGACAATAACATTACCCTAGCGCCTTAAAGGCTCTCGCCAAAAAGCGGGGTAGGGAGTGAGGACTTGACAATGTGAAAAGCACAGACAGTTTTTGCAGCAATTTTGCTTTGTTCCATTATATTACAAAGCATAATTAGTCTTTGGCTCCATCGGAAATGGAAAACTTTACACGAATGTATATATATGGTTTTTGTGTTTTCTGTGTTTTGTTTGTTAACAAGTTTTGGCATGTCTCAAGATTGAGTTTGGTAAGTTGGATTAGAGATTAGGAGTTTAGAACTCGGTGTCGCTCACCTTGGCAAGTAGTGTTGTTGCTGAACTAGGATCTCTCCGTTTCCAAAAGTTAGGCCGTATTCTTTCAGCAATCTGGAAGATATGTGTGTCACACCATGGGCTGGACTAGGACAGATTGTCATTGATCTTGTAGTGAAATATGATGTGTGAAATCGTACTTTTGTTGAGGGAAATCCACTGGTTGGGCATACATTGAGGATTGTAGGGCATATAGCCAACTGTAGCATGTTGTGGTGAAAAGTTTCTTTGAGGCAACTATTGGTTGGTCCATCTTCTTGATTTTCAGACCCTTTATCATGTTCTAACTTTGCAGCGTTCTTCCTTTCTATGTGAAGTAATCCAGAAACGGTTGTCGATGGGGATAATAATGGTTCAGAGATATCAGTGGAAGTGAGGGAGCCAGTAAAGTTGGAAACGGTCAAAGAACATGACGTCACGGATTCACAAATTGCCAAAGAACATGAGCTTGAATCAAATGGTATACTTCCTCAAGATCAGTCCCCCCAGAGCTACTTCACCTCTGCAGAAATAGATGAATACAATCAGTTATACAAACAGTATTATGAAATTGAGGAGCAAAGACAAAGTATTATACAGAAAATGCAGAAGTTCAGTAATGAGCCCTATCCATATTCTGGCGAAACCTCTGTTTCTGGCGTGCAATGGGGCACTGATTCTGCTCCCCAAGAATATCAGTGTTCAAGTCAAGTGCCTGGTGGGGCAGTATGTGTGTCTTGCTCCGCATGCCCCTGCCAATGTTCTGTGGCTTCTTCCCCTTCATTAACTTGCCCTACTGCGAGTACTCTTGATGCTGGCCCTCCCTCTACAAAATGTCTTGACACGAAGCCGTCACTTGAAAATGTTGACTTTGTCACAGCAGCATTGGGAGCTGCAGAGAAAGCTTTATCCACATTGATGGACAAAACTGATGGTAATGTCTGTTTTACACTACTACTTTTACTAGAATTTTTAAGAGTCATGTACACCTTTAAGTGGTTTTGTTTCTTTGTCTTTTTTTAAGTGTTTTTATCCATACTACATATCAGTGAAGGGATTAGAAATTTGTCAGGGTTCAGTGATAGATTGAGGCATTTTTGGGGAAGGGCTAAATTGGGTAAGCATTAAACATACTCCACTAACCATCACGTTAACCTCCACTACCGAGTCAAAGTCCAGTCAATTTGTTCTGTACTCCGTTTGTCTAAGAAAATATGTCTTATTGTTGTATATACACAACCAGGCCTTATTCCCAAAATGATTTGGGGTCGGCTAACATGAATCGTCATCCAGTGACCGTCTGCAACAACCTGGAGTCAAACCGGAAATAAGTTTATCCTGATTCCTGAATGACCTAAGTTAAGGAATAAGCTATAGTAATTCTTTGGGACAACATTTGACCTTGCGGGGATTAGGGAATGCTTCTTGATGCGATTTAATAAAGGTCTCTCTTTGGCTCCTGCTCTTACATGTTGCTCGCAGTGTACATTCGAAGAGCTCTATATGCACATGTGTATATGCATGTTGATTGTTAAGCTCTTATTCATATGGTGCAGGCTCAGAGAAGGAGAACAAATTATGCGATATGATGGTACAAAATGCAGACACTGAAACAGATCTAAGCACAGTTCTAAATGCCTGGTTTTCTGCAGGTTTTTACACCGGCAAGTAAGTGTTGTAGTATTTCCTTTATTCTAAAGTTTGGAAAAAGCTACTTCCCTTCCCTTCCTTCTCTTCTGAATTTATATCACTTCACTTTTGTCTGTGGATATCTGCATCACTTGCATACCTTATCCCTGCAGTCAACCATGATTTCAACTTTGGATAATGTTCAGCTCTGAGACATTTAGTTCAGCTAACCAATTCTTGAGTCATGGGTTTCACTCCTGTTTCGAATTCGCACGTCTTAAACTGCACAGTCTATACTAATGAAGTAATGAGTCTGAGTTTGAGTCTTTAGCTCCTATTTTAAGGCTAACTGCCTATTTCAGTAATAATAAGTGCTCTCCAGATTGCTCCTTTTTGTTTGCCTTGCCATGGGGTGCAGTAGAGCAACTTCTACTAATAGTCTAATAGCCCATGTCGTAACTTTGGAAAAACATGGCTTGAAGATCTGGGAACATAACAACTTGAAGTGTAACAGTCTTTTGAGTAAAAATTTAAGGCTTTTTGGGAGGAATGTGAAACACAATCAAGTTCGTTGATGCCACTGATTATATATATTCAGGATGTGTGTTTGAGCTTCCAATCCGTTTCTCATGTGAAGGCAAGTGCATGTGTAATATATGCAATCGGCTAATGATGAGGTGATCTCACATCTTTTGGGCTAATTTAGCTTCTGAAAGGATTATTTTCCTTAATGAAGTAGCTTTACAGATCTATTAATTTCCAGTTTCATGTGTACATGACTTGTTCAAAGTTCCCAAAGCAGTTCAAAAATCGAAACTGCATCAATGTTCCTTAGCTTTTTTTACCATCTTTACTCACATTGGAGGCACATTTTTGTAGTGTTCTATTAGAAATTATTATGCTTTTGAAATCCTGCCCTTGTTCGTTTCAGTTTGCTGGTTTAAATCCTGATATGATAGTGACTCGTGAGCTCTATGTTTTCCGTTTATGCCGCTGTGCATGTTTTCATTTCATATGCATTGTGTACTTTTGCGTACTTCAGTTGCTAGTACTGTCATCTTACAATTTGTCCCCGTAGGACTCTATTAATGTGGATTGCTTCATTTCATGGTAGGTATGTAACGGAGAAAGCCCTCGCAAAGAAGTGCCATGATTAGGTGGTGGCAGTATTCGATGGAAGTTCTGCGCAATCTACACTGCATTGAAGACAGTAACTTTTGTGTTTAGCTCAAAACCTCATTGTTAGTTTAAGATGAACTATTTCAGTGATACAAGTTATACAGCTGAAATGATTTAGATGATCCATGTTGCCAAGTTATACTACTGGTCGATATTTCACCCATCATCTTGTGTGTTCTGCAATTGTTGAGGTGAGAAGAGTAAATTAAACCTACCTGTAGTCAGCCAAAGGCTTGTATATCTGTGCTATAACAATGGTAAAGAGCCCATATTTCACCCATCATCTTCTTTGTTCGACGATTGTTGAGGTGAGAAGAGTAAACCTACCTGTAGTTAGCCAGAAGCTCGTATATCTGTGCTATAACAATGGTAAAGAGCCCGTATTTCTGGCCATTTTCGACACTCTGATTAGTGTACTTTGACAAGCTGTTGCAAATGTCTCATTATATACTAATGTTTCTCTTTATAGAAGTCGTCACAAAATGATTACAGTTTCCTGAGGCCAGATAATTTACATTGTATTGTATTCTACTAGCAACGCACACAATTTGCTCAATCAAGCACTATTTCAACAAGGCTCTTTCTATCAAACTGAGGGGAGCAGACCACAATTACACCTTTACATTGTCTGCAGCAAGCTTTATTTGATCAATCGTAAATACACCGAACATGTCATCATCTCGAACTGCGTTAATAACAGCGAGTGCAAGGTCATCCACACTGACGGGAGGGGCCAAAAGCAAGTCTGAAGCAGGAAGAGAATTTAACGGTCGGGTAAAGTTCTGTGTTGCACGGAGAAGCTTTTCCAGAGGTTCTCCGACTAAATCAAGTGGGATCTCAAATCCATCCACCCTTCTTTTACCATATATGAAGCCCGGCCTTAGAACAACGCCTGTCAAATTCCGGAGACATGTAAGGAGTCATTCTATAAGACAAACCACAGCAATGTATTGATAGAAACACAAATTAACATTTGTATAAAGCTCGAAGAAAACAGAATTTTCCCATAATGGACAAAATGAACGGAAGGGTAAAACGGTCTCAGGAAGGCAAGTCAAGAACCATATGCTGATTTAGGGTAGGGAACAAGCGAATGGTGTTCCATAGGACACAGGAATCATGGTTTTCTGTAGGCATCATGTCTTTATAATCAGGGGAGCCCAGGCCCTGAAACTGTATTCATAATCACACACAAAACTTCATTTGTTTTGAATTTTGCGTATTTTTAAGTCGAAGTAGCGCAAATCTATATACACACTCCGTATTCAGTTGTCCAAACAGGGTCGTTCAACATCTGATATCAGACAAAACTGGCAAGTGCGACATGGGAAGAAAATCATAAATACCTGAATTAGGATACTTCGAAAGAACCTCTGATTCAGCTTTTCTCTTTCCAGTGAAGTAGGAAGACTCAAGCAAGAAGGACGGCAAATTGTAATCATGAACTGAGATCAAGATAAACTTGGGGATTCCTGCCAAAAAAGTACAATGCGACTCCTTTTAGACAGCATACAAAGGCTGTAGACATAACTCGTCACATCAGGTTGATAAATAATTGGGAACAGGGATGCTAATAATACACTCGGTTAAAAAATGGTAAATCTTGATAACACCCGAAAGGACATCCCATGCATTGAGATAGCAGGTTGGATCATCATCAAACACAGGAATGGGTGCTCAACTCACTGGTAATTAGCAGAATTTCACGGTCCTCGTCCTCTCTCCTGATGGTACAAGGACAAGATCACTGAGAAGACTAAAAGATTAAAAGTTACTCACCATAATCTTTTGCAGCGTTTACAGCCACAACATTAGCCTCGCCGTTTATTCTTTTCATTTGCTCGTCATTTCCAAAACCTCCAATGGTTGAAACAACAGCAGTGGCCCCAAGAAGGACTTCATCCCAATTTGCATAAAAAACATCCCCTGATCAAGATTTTTACAAATCTACCTGGTTAGATTCTATACTATGACTTAAAAACAACTTCAGCTATTCATTAATCATCCCAAAATAGCCATAAGTGAGACAATTATTTATAACCACTGAATTCAAGTTATATTCAGTGAAGGGGAGATTCTATGAAAAGTGGTCACATATTTAGTCCACAATGCCCCCACAAATGGTTGATGATTTAAGGAGACGTAAAACTGCCAAACTTCCCGTAGATTTATAAAACACTACTCAACCAGCATTGAGAGCGCGAAGTGACACATACCTGGTAACCAGGAAACCTGATCTACCCAAGGTTCTGAGAAACGGGGGCGTCCTGACCTGCAGAATTCATTACACCTTCAGACTCTGGATAAGTAGGGATAACTCATTAAGTAAACGCAGTCTTCTTGCTCAACACTTTATACAACAGAGGCAATGATATTCTCAACCAAGGACCTTCATATATAAATTTTAACTTTTGTAGTACACGTAGCGTATGAACTATCCAAAGTCGAGGAAGAAAAGGTAACGGAAGGCAACAATTAGGGAATCATTTAGAGTCATACCTGCTTAGACTTACAGCCTCTATGCCTTTTGATACAGCTGCCTTGCATATCGCGGATCCAACAAAACCACTGCCTCCAAGGACGATTAGCTACTAGAAAAAGGGGATCCCATGAGAAAAACAGTAAAGCTTAGCAACAGAAACAACTTGAGTCCAAGACAGAACAAAGACCTGCTCTTTCAAGGTCTTACCTTTTCAGTTTTAACATTAGCTGTAACATCTATAGTAGCAGATCTGGAGTCATCCTCAATGTCTATTCCCGCATAAGAACATTTGATACGACAACTTTTAAGCCTGTGGCAAGGAATAGAATGACAATATTATCACATGTTCTCTCCTACTTCTATGTTTCTCACTCAAAAGTAATAGATCAAAGTCGTGCAGGACTATCGAATTGCACGTCCATAATGATGACAAACAATCAAAGTTGCCAATCTTTCATATTTTTAAAAGGAAATACCTGTATATATGAGCAGAATGGAAAATTTCCGGCTACTTAAAGTCCTACTACTGGCGCATTACAATCGGAAATGACCCCTTTACAGGCTAAAATATAAATCACTTTCAAATTGCACTAAGATTGATTAAGAAACCACAACTTAGCTATGAGATGCAAAAGCCATGCTCTTCCCATGTAAATTTTCAAACAACAATGACAAACCCCTAGTTCCATAACAGTTTGAGGATCATCTATCATGAACCGTCTCAAAGAACACTACAACGAGGAGGTATCCAAAATAAACACGTCAAACTAAAGAGACAAAATGAGAAATTGCAGGCACGTTCATGCATTTCGTGTATGCATGGTTTACAAAACCTCAATCTATAAGAGCACCATCATGGTTTTGGTTCCTTCATTAGAACAACAACACGGGCGGGAAAATCTTTTACACAAGACATCAAATAATGGCTTCATCGCCTGCATTTCATTTTCCGACAACAAGGGAGTAGGGAATGCCACACTGTCTACAAAAACATGAGACCTTCTGATGGCTACACAGTGTTATAATTCGACTTCTTTCATCCCACCACTCGATTATCTTCCACGACCTCTCAAACAATAAACCCGATTCCCAAGCCTTTCCTTATAAAGGAGAGAGCTTCACTTCCTCCACTACCAGCAAACATACTTTGCCATTCCATCTAAAGTAAATAGATCGAGAGATGCCATTGCCTCAAACATTATCCCGCCTTTCAAATAACACAATTTCTCTCAACTTATCTACCATTCTACCAACCCAAATATGAAGCAGCACCGACATTCAATCCCACATAATTCCAGAAATTTTGCATATACAGAAATTTCTCTACCAACCCAATTATGCAACTCAAAGTTTTAATTGAACAATACCCATTTGCATGAAACATCAACCGATAAATTTCAACAGAAAAAACCCCAAAAATCAATACCATACCATATAAAACAAAACAAAATCATGCAAAATAAGTAAACAAAAAATAAAAACATGCTGATTAAAGAACAAAAATAGGAGAAAGAAAGTACCTGTTGTTGAGGGGCAAAACAGGAAGAGAAAGGGAGTGAGAGGAGAAGAGGGTTTTGCTTCTGCTGCCATTAAAGTTTGATGGGGTGCAAGAAATAGATGAAACACCTACAACTGATGACATCCCTTCTTATATTTTGCTTGTTTTGTCTAAAATCAGATAGAGTATGATTCACACTTCTGCAAGTAATAATGAATTAGTAATGAAGAAATTTTGAGAAATGGGAGTTTACAGAAATTTGGTGGTATGTAATTGTTTGGAGAGAGGAGGTTTTAAAATTTGGCAAATTTTGCATTTCATAAACAAGAAGTCAAGAACACCTACCTCGAAACTAAACTAAACCCCCTTTGATATTTTCCAAATTGGAGATTTTTCACCTATTTTTGTTGCTCTAAAAATGGCACGTAATTAATGTTAGTGTCATAGTGTCGAAGTGAGCCTAAACGTCGTTCCTTGTCTAGTTGTGTCTCGGGCGATCGGGGTGGAATGTCGACTTGTAGAGAGAGATCCGTTCAGACAAGTTTTTAGAGATGAACGATAGCCAAAAGCCATCGTTTCCAACCTACCTAGTTACCTCATCACCTTAATTGCCAAAAGGTAATGGAAAAAAATTAATAATGTTTAGTAAAATCAAATACGAATTAAGTCAGGTACATGTACATCTAGAGTAGGCCATTAAAGCAACTACTTCCTAGCATCAGCTAACTAAAGCAATGTATTGCTCTATCAAAATAAATTTGTCGAAAGCGAATTAGATTTCACATGAGATGAAATTTATAATGCTAATTAATACTACATTGCATCTACCAAGAGTAAACAAAGAAGGAACTAACATAGTGAAGGAAACCTTGCCTCATCGAGGTTGACGCTCATGCGTTTAGATAAGCCGATTGTGTGGTTAATAAATCCTACGTTATTTATAGTTTTGCAGCCACAGTAAATGGCGCGAGCCTTGTTGGGGTTCAATTTCGCCGTTGACTAGTACAATTTAGTAATCGATTACAAATTACCCAAACACATTGCTATACCAAAAGCATCTATCAACTACACCACTCCGTATTTTCACTTGAATACTTATACGGAGTACAAGTATAATTTTATTTAAGTTAAATATGCTTCTAATCGATAATGTAAGAAGATTCCGCAAACATTTCACGGCGCACCCATACCCAACCTCGAACCCCAATCCACAAAGCCAAAGCCAAAGAAGCTGGAGAAAACGGCCAATTTGAGGGAGACGCCAACCCCAAAAACGTGACCGCCGGTGATTAGTACAAAAGGCCGGTGTGGACCCCCTCAACTAAACTCTCCAACTCGTGCAAACTTTACGCTAACTTTCTCTCTCCTCATCCCCCATTCTCTCTCCCCAACTTGCAGTGCTCACTGTTTTTACTACATCTCACCGCCAATCACTCCTCATCATCCCAAATTCTCATCAAACTTCCAATAACCACTCATTTCCGCCACCACTCTCCGCCGCAAGCGCCACCTCGCTTACTAAAAATAGTAACGAATAACCGCTTTTTTCTTGTTATTTTTAGTAAGGTAGCTCCGAAAATGCTGGTGTTGTCGTCTTTACGTTCTTCTACGCCGCCGATTGCGGAGGTTTGCAAAGATAGGGTTTCGTCTTCGCTGTTAACTTCGTCTTCTACTACTACTTCGACTACTTTCGCCGGTGTTTCTTTGCGACGTCGTAATGTTTACGCTGGATGTAAGAGTTCTTCGGTGTTTTGTTGCTGCTCTTCCAAGCTCAAATCAATGGCGGATTCTGCTCCACGTTCTTTGTCGCTTCAAGAAGAAGATAAGCAGGTTGAAATCAGGAGAGAGAATGTGCAGCTTCTTCGTTCTCGCGTTCTTCTCGACGTCCGCTCCGGCGAAGGTTTATTTCTTTCCTATTTGAATTTGTTTTGCTAATTTTTCAATTTTTGTTTAATTTTATGATTAATTTGTTGATATTAATTATTGCGATGTTTGCTTGTTAGGAATGTAGATAACTGCTGATTAATTTAGTAATTATTCTATTAATTATGTGTTTATGTTGCTTTCGCTTGTCGTAATCGTTCATTTGTTCATGTAATTAGTTTGATTGTTGCTGGAGTTAAATGTAGATGAATGCTGGCTTAATCTTGAAGTTTCTCGAATAGTTGCGTCGCGTTCGGTTTTTCAGTATAGTTCATGCTCCGGCGAAGTTCATTTCCGCATAGTGTAATGATTGTAAGTGTAGGTGTTTTGGTAAAGTTAATTAGTGTGTAAGTTTGCTGAAATGGAATGTAGATGAGTAGCGCTGAATTAATTCGGCTTTTCTTTAGTAATTACTCTGATGTTGTTTTGATGTAGTTACTTTGTTTGTTTAATTGTTTGTTATAGATTGATTCTTGATTGAGATTCAAGAATCGCAATGGTCGCTCTCTTCGGAAAGATACTGAGATTATATGGTTAAAGAGAGTGGGAGAGGAGCAAGCAAGTGTGCTTTAGGACAGTGCTCTTTAGTACATTAAACGGTATGCGTATATGTATATAGCATTACTGGTTATTGAGTGATATGATACGGAATACAACATGTGGTGGTTTAGTCAAAATTTGTAGGATGTTAGAAGTTTAATGCTGTGATTTCTGTCAGGTAGAGACGTAGAGTTAAAGGTTATGCCATCTCCGCTGACCAATGGTTGACTTCTGTAGTGTGTACTAAATGCGTAGGGATTTACTGCCATTCATTTGCAAAAGAATGTTATTGGAAGTTCACGGTGGAGATTGTTAGAGATGAGAATCTTAAGAGTGTTATTAGAGACAGAATGCTTAGTCGGAGGCATTATTTAAGCAAGTTATGTGAGAGTCCTGAAATCCGTTGTGGTTCTGTTGTAGTACTGGGAGAACATCACAGTTGGATTCTGACTTGAAAAGAAAGCCTTAGATATCTTGTTGCAGTTCATATTGATACTAAAGCTCAAGATATTTGGCTTGACATGCTATGTGGGAGAGGGTAACTCTTGTTTCCTCGAGGTTTTCTAATTTGCTTAGGTTTTTCGAGGCAGTTTTGAATGAACTTAGAATGGCAAGACGTAAACCATCGTACCATTTGCTACATATTCTCTTGTATATTCTCTCTTCAAATCCCTGTTAACTCCCCAACATTTGTATCTGAACATGTGCTGTAGGAATGAATTGTTCCGAAATTTTTATATGGTTCTTATGATGGTGCTGGTAGTTAATATTTGATTACATGAATCCATGAATCATGTTCTATAATAATGAGCTCTCTACCTCATTTCGTTTGACAATGACTGGGAGTAGTATAGGCTACAGAGGTGTTACTGGTAATTCCATGTGCCGGTGAGCTTTTGTATGGTAAGTCTTTTTGTAGCTGTATTTATATTCAGAAATGAATACTTCAAACAGACTTAAATCACAGTTTACCTGAAGAAAGTCCTAATGTAGGGTACCTTATCTGATATGCATTGCATTTGAGGATGACATTATCATATATTTTCAAAATGAACAAAGGGTGTTTTGTCACTCTAGAGATGGTAACATATATATGTTGCTAAGGCCTAAGTGAGTCAGTAGACTAGGTGGATTAAATTCAACCTCCTATAAGTTACTCGGGATGTTGGGATTTTTTGAGCTCCCGTCTGGCTGCTTTGCTCAAAATTGTATCATGTTACTCTCTCTGGATTTTACCAGATTTTCTGGTCATTGTTGCTTATAGCCTTTAGAAAGTTCCCTTCTGTTTTAACAGCTTCAGTGTTGTAATTGTGACTCGTGATATGTCTCAACAGTCAACACATGGATTTCAATTATTTATGTTTAGCAGAGTCATGTATGTTAGCCGACCCCAAATCATTTTGGGAATAAGGCTTGGTTGTTGTTTGTTGTTGAGCAGAGTCATGTATGGCCTTGTGTTCAGAAATGTGTTGTGTACTTGAGTGCTAGCCAAGTTAAGTATATCAACACAATGATGCAGGTATGTGAAGTAGTCGATTTGTAATAAATGACCCCCTCCCCCCCCCCCCCGACTCTTCACAACTGCAATAACTGCTGCTGCTTTGCATTCTGATTTAATTCCGCATTCTGATTTACTTCCCCGTTTTTATATGACCAGAGCTACTTTCTAGGTTAAGAAAGGAATCAGAGTATGGGAGGCTGCCTTCAAATGTTGTGTCTGCATTGGAGGAACTCTATGAGAATTACCGCAATGCAGTAAGTGTAATCTTGATAAGGCCTCTTCAGGAACTGCATCATAAATTCTTAGATCTCACACTATACATTGTATAGTATGGTAGATTAACCTTTACGCAGAGAGGTTTACACCTCTCTTCCCGCACCGCTTCACCTCTTGTTTTTGATCATATATGCATTGTTCATAACGTCTTGAAGAATTTGCCATCGGATCTTAAAAAGAGCCATCCACATAATATGCTCTAGTTTTTTCTGAATGTGGATCGTTTCGATTTCAATCTATCTCTCATGTGTTTGTTGCAGCTTATAGCCCCTTCCCATGCTAATTTTGGATCATGAGTTATTTATGTAGATATGTTGAACAGGGACTCATATGAATACGTTCTGATCTACTTCCTTTCTCCAGGTCTTATTAAGTGAGATTCCACATGCTGAGGAAATTGTCTTGTCGAACATGAGAGCTATGTTGGACTGCATATTTTTGGATGTGGAGGTATTAACATTAGTTTTTAATAGTCAATTATTGTGTTAACTTTCCGGGATGTTGGGCGTAGTCATCTTTAGCCAAATGAAAAAGAAACCTAAAAGTTATCCCAGATTGCTTTGGGGATTACTGCTTATTCTATTGTTATGAATATTTTCAGGACCCATTCGTGTTTCCACCATATCACAAAGCTATCAGAGAGCCTTATGACTACTATGCATTTGGTCAAAATTACGTGCGATCATTGGTTGATTTTGGGTGAGTTTACATGCGCCTTCCTCCTCCCTCTCTAGCATCCTTTTGTGTGGTGGCATTTGTTATTACTTTAACTATTCTGATCTTCAAATTGGATTCCATTTGTAACCAAAAGCTAAGGTTCTGCCAGCTAGATTCTATAATAAAAGGTTTTGTAGCTCCTGTTGCTCTGGTCAGAACATAGATTCGTATAACAGTAAGATCAAAAAAGGAGACAAACAGAAAAGGGAGGAGACTTGTGAAGCGAGGATCGCCGTTTGATTAAGTTTGCGAGCTACTCACGTGTATGTTTTAATTTTTTTGTGGGGGCTAGGTGTGGGAGTGGGTTTTTGGAAAGGGGGGTGGTCTCTGATGTGGTAAGGGCTTTATGGCCATGCTACAGAGACTGAGTGACACATCAGTTAAGAGAATGTAAGTTGGTAAAATGAACGGATTTCAACAAGTAGAGGAATGTGCAAGAAGACTTGGACGATAGGAGTGAAGAGGGTGACATGGATGTAGCTTTAGAAATCCCTACAGCATTATGGCTTGTAACTCGATATTGTATCATCTTGTAATTTAACATATCTATTTTTCAACCTTCCTTGCAGATAACTATAGGCTAGTGATCTGTGTATCATAAATGTCCATCTGATGTCAATGTAACTCAAAGTTGTGAAAAGCTGAGTATAGGGGCCTGACAGCATTCTTGTTTCAATTCGATGATCACCCAAAATTATAGATAGAAAATATCAGTCCTCTTTGCTCATTGCTGTCTTCACATTTAGTTTCCATGTTACTCAGTTGAAAAAGCAAAACTAATCAACATTGTTTGGAGATTCTCCCCTCTATCGGAAGACATTTGGGTTGCCAATTCAGAACTCTTGGACTGGAATAGAAAATCAGCTGACTCATATCACTTGCTAAGGGTCATAATATAACCCTCACTTAAAGAAAAAAGGATGATACTAGGGTTTAACTCAGATTGCAATATCGGATCTCAACATGAGTGGCAAACAATTCGAACTGTAAGCTACCCACCTTACGTCGATGGGTTCAACTTGCAATATGTTTGTGTATTAATCTGGGTAATGCAAAGATAACCTACTTATATGCGCTCCCAAAGCAAGGTTGTTTCTTTCCATCTACTACTTATGGATATCGTTGCTTTTATCTGAGTAGTCCGTAACACTCTCAGCCCTGCCTAAGTTGGTGCGCATGCTGATGCGGTGTTTGCTGCTGTTCTCGTTGCAATATTAATTTTTGGGTAAATCTGTTGTGTAATCTTGTCGATTCGAGTCTACCAAATTTTATGTACATGATCATAGAATCAACCTTGCTTTCGTTGTTTTTATCTCAGATCTTCATATGTTGGAAATGTTGCCATTTTTAAGGAGATGGAGGAGAAGCGTCAGCAGGTATCCAATCTCACGTGCTCCCTTCTTTGTTGGATTGGTGTACCAAGGATGTTTGTTTGTCCCAAAACCTCTACCATTTAATTTTTTGAATTATTTTGGGGGTGGGTTGGGACTTGGGAGGGGAAAGCAGAAATTAACATTCATATATTTTGCTCATGGTCCGATAAAATCTTCATTAGAAAAGATGGTATTGCTCGTTACTCTGTATATTATATTGTCTGGTAAGAATTGTTTGATTTTTTCCACAACAGCATTTTGTACGTTTTATTTTCAATGGTTCTTTCTTTCTTTTTTTATGTCATTTTGTAATCTCTCGCCATCGTTGATTGTTCCCTTTGTATATTGGAATACTTCATACTCAGCTTTTAAGTGTCACTCGTATTTCTTTCCATTTCCATAGATCCAGTTGCTGATAAGTGTAAAATGAGAGTGCAATTCAGGATGCTGTGTGCACATTGTAGAACTACAAACTCATTAGCGTCTTGATGGAGAAATATTTGAGAATAGCGAAGCTTAGCACTGAATAGATAGACATGACTGTCAAAAGTGAGAGCTTGGACTGAATAGATAGACATAACTGTTTTGACTATGCAGGGGCACAACATCATCTTGATGTCCAACCATCAAACTGAAGCAGATCCTGCTGTTATTGCGTTGCTGATAGAGGAAACAACCCCACACCTTGCAGAGGACCTGGTGATGTTGATAAGCTATTTGTCAAATACGTGATTTACAGTTCATGTAGTTTGGCTTCTGACGCTTACATGGGGAAAGTGTAAATACTGTTTATTACAGGTTTATGTAGCAGGAGACCGAGTTATAACTGATCCTCTATGCAAGCCATTTAGCATGGGAAGGTAAATGAATCGCCGTCCCTCACTTGTCTGAGGAAAAAAAGTTCTTTCTTTGTGATGACTTGATGAGTACACCTATATAATTGATTGTGTCTTGCCACAGGAACCTTCTTTGTGTATACTCTAAAAAACACATGAATGATGATCCTGAGCTTGTTGACATGAAGAGAAGAGCTAATACAAGGAGTTTGAAAGAGATGGTCTTGCTTCTAAGGTAACAATTGTCTCTGAATTCAACTACGTTATTGTGATCTGGAATCGTTTAACTTCTGCTCAAGATGCTGGTATATGAATGTTACTCCGTTGTTCAAATTGAGTGTGATGTCAAGTACTACCTGTTGGCTGTCTCTTTTCTTCGTATCCTTAACTCACTTTAGATCTTAAGTATATTTCTAGATGTTGTCTTCTTACTTGTGGGCAGTTTATTCTAGCTCACTCGCACAAAAATGTGACAAGGTTTTGCTTCTTCAGCTATGTTTGTAGATGTTGTCTTCCTACTTGTGCCAGCTTATTCTAGCTCACTTGCACAGAAATGTGACAAGGTTTTGCTTCTTCAGCTACTTTACACCCGGATCCCTTAGGGGGATTAGTTGAACCCCACCCCCCCCCACTCCCCCCCCCAAAAAAAAAAAAAAAATATCTCGTGATCTGTGATGACTTGCGCCCGTTGCGATACATGAAGTTTGGATCGATAATTCAGTTGCTACTGATCAAATTTTGTTTTCCATATTAAAACATTGATTTTTTGCTTTTTGATCGAGGTAGTTCTTCACCCTAGCTCAGCTTATCCCCCAGTATTCCTTTTTGGTGATCATCTTTTTTTGGTATCCAGAGGTGGCTCACAAGTTGTCTGGATTGCACCAAGTGGTGGAAGAGATCGCCCAGATCCCGTCACTAATGAATGGCACCCGGTAAGATTTGGCCAGAAAGTTTTTATGAGAGCGTGTCTTCTAGAGTGCTAATAATTGCTTTTCATTCCTTTTCTCAAACAAAAAGAGCAGCATACAAATAGGCTTTTCTTGAATAAGGGCTTCCAGATTGTGCGGAACCTTACTACCTTTTGAGACTGTAGGGGGCTTTGTATACGTCTTGTTCTGATACTTACCATGAAAATCATATAACAGAATTGAAACAGTGCAAGAGGCATTTGTGTATGTTGTGTTTTAATAACATGGATCATACCAGATATAACAGAGTCTATCTTTTGTTTAGTGGCTACTGCTAGTTAATCAAGGAACTTCAATGTTTTCCTTATATTCCTGCTTATTTTTGGTTTACGCTAACATTTTTATGGGATCAGGCACCTTTTGATATCTCTGCGGTGGATAACATGAGAAGGCTTGTGGAGCATGCTGGTGTACCTGGTCATATCTACCCGTTATCCATTTTATGTTATGACATTATGCCCCCTCCACAACAGGTATCATTTTTCTGTTTTGACGAGTCTGATTTTTACATGTACGTACTTGAATGGTACTGAGTCCCCTATTCTGTTCAGGTTGAAAAAGAAATTGGGGAAAAAAGACTTATGTCCTTTCATGGAGTTGGAATATCTGCAGCACCCGAGGTCAACTACCACGATGTTTCTCTTCGCTGCAGAGATGAGGAAGAGGTTGGTTATGGTAGAAATGCATCTTTTATAAATTGTCTCTCCTGAATATTCATGTCAAAATCTGAATCAATGTTGGACTTCGTGGTTGGCTTAATGCAGGCTAAGTCAACTTATGCACACATACTCCAGGATTCGGTTAATGAGCAGTACAAGGTCCTCAAAGCTGCTATAGATGGCAAGCAAGGTTTAACGGCTTCAACTTCAGCTACTTCACTTTCACAACCTTGGCCAAGTCGTTGACCTAACCAACCATTCAACCTCTGATTTTCTTTTTGGTGAGTATTCCCTTTCACTTTGGATGTTATCGTGTCCATTATAACTATCTTTAGTTAGCTTGAAGAAGCTGTAGGTTATGTCTTGCCATACATGATACATGTTGCTGCTCATTTAATATGCAGCTGTTCTGCCTGTTTATACCTTTTTGCACGAGTTCCATTACCAGCATTTGAAAGATCAATGCCATGTAACTAGTTATCTGTTTTTACTGTATTGCGCTTATTTTATTGCAATCAGCTACATTCCTGTAATTAATAATGTATTTGGTCATCTGCAGGTTGCAATTGTGTATAATTCTTAGGGAGCTCATTCATTTTCTCTATACACTCGCCCAAGTGCGTTCTGGTAGCATTTGCTGATATCGAGATTGCTGCCACCATCATTCCGTTTTTGCTAGATTCAAATCTGTGAAGATTTTGCCCTTTACCGTTGAAAGGTTTTTGGAGCACTCAGATGCTCGGTGTACAGCTTTACTGTTCCTGTTACATGTACATTTTGCTATCAGTTGCGGCATTCTGTTTTTGTAGAGTCTAGGCGGCATTCTACTTAGATTCGGCTCTGCTGACAGTATCTCGACGCTATTCTAGCTAAGAGCATGTATGTGTGGTTGAATACTTTGAACATCAAATTAGGCAATTAAGCAAATATTTTTTTCATTGTGAAGTTTCTCTTTTTGTACGGTTCTTGAATTTTCTTGACCAGTTACTTTGCAAAACATTTCGTATTAAATTGTTACAAAAACCTGCAAAACAAAACTAGGCTTTAACTAACATGACGCTGAACTAACAGCGTTGCTTGGCTGCTTTTTATCAACCTTGAGAACGACAAAGCCAAGCTTTTCTTTGGCGTTTTCGGTATCATACCTAAACGACCACAATTGAACTGTATCGTTTTGATTCAAGTCACTTGCAGTTACGATATCATTCCAGTTAGTTCGCAGCCTGTAATACCACTTGTCCTTCGGCTTGTCAGCAGCAGCATTCGCGTCTTGTGTCTGTGCCGGTTTGGGTGTAGGTACTCTTCCAAGAACCATACTTGACTCTCTTATCTGTTTTCCGTTGTTCCGAAAACACAGGACAAACACAGGTATCCACCCTTTTCCTTGATGAAGCATTCTTTGTTCCTGTTCATTAACAAAGTCTAATTTGTTCAAAGACCCTCGTGTGATTTGTAGTCGCTCTTGTAGAGGGTCTGTATCTGACGCGAATAGAGTTTTCGTCATTATCAGCTCAGGCTTCTTATCACGACTTTGTTCGCCTTGCATGCTTTTAATCTTCTCTACCATATCGTCAGGAAGCTTAGCATTGTCAGTCTCTTCTCTGCTCGGACTTGTCCTCGGCGTCCTTTCCTTCTTGGGTTTCTTGGATGATTTGTTACTATCGTCTTCTACTTCATTGCGCGAAACTCTCCTCTTAGATTTCTTGGATGATTTCTTACTATCGTCTTCTACTTCATTGCGTGAAACTCTTCTCTTAGAGCCCTTTGGAGTAACAGATGGAAGAGCCTTTTCTTGGATAAGTACCTCGGAGATGTTCACCCCATAATATTCCTGAGAACTTGGATTTTTTGCAACTTTTATGTTTACACCAAACAGCCTAAACATGACTACGCTCGAACTTAATTATAATCTCAACTAGATTCTTACGCTTCAAATCGTCAATAGGGACCTGTTATATAGGGACCTACAATAGTAAACCATTATCGATTATTGTTAGGATTCAGACTTCAGAGCTTCTTGTCCGAATTCTATCACTATTCCCATAACTTTCAACTCAAGTTCTAGATTTTCATAAAGAAACGAATACTCCCTAATAGAATTCAGTAAAAGTAGGTTGATGATAAATTACATTTCAAGTTGTAAATGGAATACAACAAAGTACAAAATAGCGAAATCTTGCCAAAAAGTACAGTCCCTATTCACCGCCCAATTGGTTTAGGAAAACTTTTGGCGGCACTCGACTCTGATCTACAAACAAAAATCGAAGAATAAAAATATGGAGATGCGGGGTATCGATCCCCGTACCTCTCGCATGCTAAGCGAGCGCTCTACCATCTGAGCTACATCCCCTTTGAAATTTATTTAGTTTTGAAACGTCATTAAACTTGAGACAAACAATCCCCACAAATTTGTAGATTCCTACTTTATGTGAAGGAGATCAACAATATTCAACATTGCCCTGATCTCCATTTCTGTTCGTAGACGGATGCACTAAGGCTATCCGTAATGGTGCCCTTGCTTGGCCTAGTACAAGCTACCGAAAAACGATTTTTTATTACTTTGCCTTAGAGCAATGCCATGGTAGGTCATATTGGTGTCCTACCTTACCCTAGGGTATTAACACATTTTTATTAATATGAGGTATGAATGAGAAATAGACAAAATGAAAATGTATACCAAAGTATATCTAATGTGATTTCTATTTATAGAGGACGAAAAAACATAGATGTTGGTATGATTTTTTATATTTTTTGAAATTTTTATGATGTAGAAATAACCGTTGCAATGCGTACCAAATTATGCATTTTTCTCTCTCTCCCTTCCCACCCAATGCCCTAAGTTAATCCCAAAGGCAAGAAATGCCTCTTGCTTGTCCCAATTGCCTCAAATTTTTTTCTTTTCCCTTTTTTTAATTGCTCATGCCCTTGCCCTTGGAGGTTTTGCCACACCATTGTGGCTAGTTTAAAAGCAAGTTATCTAGCCCATTCTAGATAAATAACGCCCCTTTTCACTATGGACCACGGTGATTCCAATGAGCTTCTCCTAGTTGCGGAATCATCTAGAAGCCAATTGTTAGCTTTAAACAAGCAGCCTAGCTAGCGGCCCAAGTCTTTTTCTTTTTTTTTTTCCCTAAGAACGTATTTGCTACTACAAAATCTGCAGCAACAGTATTATCTAGAACATACATTGTGCTGGTTTAGATACTCTACGGGATAAAAATGAATTAGATCTACGGAAATCAAAGAGTAAAAACATTTGAAACCATAAGCTCATACTTTTTATTCAATAAAATATGAAGGACTGTTTGAATTTTTGAAAGATACATGTTACATATGCGTTCATTCAAATTGAGCAAAACCTCATTAGTACAACATATGGAGGCACACAAGTATATGAACACTTAGACAAATATTAAGCCTGGACTTCAAGTATGACCTTGCCGACGTTGGTGCTTGAGAATAGAGATTCCATGCTATTTAGGAAGCCCTCAATCCCTTTGTAGATTTTAAGCTTTGAGGCAATCTTCTTGTCCTTCAAATAACCACCCATATCCTCTATAAATTCTCCGAATCGAGTTGAGTATGAACGTAACATGAAGCCTTGCATATGAACCTCCTTGCCCACCATGTTCAACAGATTTCTTATTCCTTCCCTTTCAGTCCAAACCTATATACATATCATACGCAACTACTTAATCAAATAAGAATTGAATTCAAAATATGCGCTATTCTTTTTCAAAAGAGAGCATATTAAAGGTTTCTTTAACATATAGTGGCGACATTTGTAGTTTTGTACAATAACATGTACATAGCGACCTCATCGAGATTATTAACTGAAAATTTATCATTGTAAGAAGTGTGTGTAATCCTAGATAAATGTATGTACTATACAACATCTTTAACCCCAGTGCCTTAAAGGATCCCGCCATAAGGCGGGGTAGGGGGGGTCGGATGCACGCAAGCCTTACCCCTATTGAAACATAGAGAGGCTGCGCACGGATGACCCAAAATGAAAATTGCTTCGAGAATCGCACTGACTGACTGCTACTTAACAAAATAAAAAGTAGAGACAGTTTCATGAGCCATTTTACTTTATCCCATTATATCCCAAAAACCAAATAATAATAAGTCTTTGGCTCCATCGAAAATGGAAACACCATATATACTATCAAATACCTTATTGTATTGAGACATCATGCCACAGAGTGGAATACGTGCATGTACATTGACGTGATTAAGTACGGCCTCAAGGGTTTCACCTCCCACATTCTCAAAGTATATATCGATTCCATTAGGGAAGTATCTATCATCAAAATCAAACAACCAAATCAAAAAAGTCAAATGTCAGAGGTCTATAACGAAATAAATTTAAGAGTTTTTGGAAGATAATAGTAATCGAATAGCCGATTAATTACTTGCTTAGAGCAGCATCAAGATCGGATTCATTTTTGTAGTTGAATGCGTCATCAAACCCGAATTCTTCTTTCAACAATTTCACCTGTAAACATGAGTACATCATTACATATACTCCGTATACACATTGTCGAACTGAAAAGCTCTGCTACTCCAATTCTTCTAGTTCACTTGTGTATAGATCTCACTCACTACTATTCTTCAATAGCTAGAGTTTCAAGCACACTTAGAACACGAATCCGCTATCAGCTTAAGCCTATTGCTAGAGCACATTCGAATTTGACCAGATTTCAAAATCGCGGGTATAAATAAACTAACCGTCTCAACCAAAAGTTTAAACTACAGTAGCCTCGTCGGTTTTATAAGGTAGTAAGTAAGGTAGACGTTTCCTAGAAAACAAATTTAACGAGTACAAGGTTATCTTTCTTGTTACATACCTTCTCATCAGATCCAGTGCTTCCAATGACCCGGCAACCTTTGAGTTTAGCCAACTGACCAGCAGCCATTCCGACACCTCCGGCGGCCGCCGAAATAAACACATTCTCCCCTGCCTTAGGCTTCCCTATGAGCTCTATGCCAACCCATGCTGCAAAGCCTGGTATTCCTGCATATTCACATCATTTTGTATAGCAATTAGGCAAAATTTCTTTTTTTATTTTTGAACTTTTTCGTAATGAGGCGTGAAGGTCAGTATAATTACTAATACAGTAACACGCGAGTTATGGGGTTGGCATTACATACCAAGCAACGCAATGTACTGAACTGGGTCAATCCCAGAGGTAAGATCAACCTTTATAGGCAGGGCATTGCACGGTACAACACAAAACTCAGAAACTGGCATATCTGTGCAAACCACAATGTCCCCCTCCTTAAATTTCTCGTCCTTCGATCTTATAATCTTTCCAACACCTTGCGATTGTACGACCTACGACAACATTTTTATTAGCACCAATGCACCAAATTAACCAAGCTCAAGCTAGACCTTGCTCGACTTGTTGACCGTCTTACATAAGACTTACTTTATCCTTTTTTATTGATGTCACCAAGACACTAACTCACCATAAGTTAAGATCATGAGACTGTATTTTTCAAGGAATGAATAACTAACTATTCTTAAAATAATAAAAAATAAAAAATAAAAAAAAATAAAAAAACTTGACTTACTTGGATGAGGTCAAATTGGGACAGAAAAAGACCATCTTCAACACCAGTCATTCTTGAACGTAGATAAGGGTCTACGGAGATCCAAAGGCTCTGAATAATTGCATGATCATCAGGAATGGAATCAACGGCTAAGGATAGCCGCACTGTTCTGATCTTAAGGTGATCAGATGAGGGTACACCATCTCTTGAGTAGGCTGCCACGTACCACTCTCTGCTCTCCACCACATTCTCTTCAGTAACTCCCTCCATTTCCGAATACACGCACGCCCACAACACACGCACACGCCCACACGCACAAACAAACTCGAATTTTAACCTCTACGTGTGACTATATGATGGCTTACAAGTCACGACTCAAACTATAACTGAAGGAGTTGTATTATATAGTTAGAAATACAACATTATTATCAATTGAACTTAAGAAAATGTAACGTTAAACATGCTTGGTTCTATGTACTAACATTATTATCATGTCAAATTGTCAATATATCGAGACGTAGACGTACAGTGACATATAGTGATATGCCAAGTAATATGGTGTAGACAGGTGAGCATTGAAATAATTTGTATCACATACTAGTATGTTGGTTGTCTTGACTTTTGACCCAGTTCGAAATGAAAAATATCAATCAATTATTCGCATTACGAAGATACTTTTCATGTTCTCTTGAATCGTTAATGTATGGCATCAATTTCTCTCGCATGTCAAATCTGAACAGGCCATGATGCCATGTTTACGAGATTTCTTATTTTCGTAATCAGTAGTCTTGTGGGAGACCGTCTCTCAATAATTTATTGAGAGACCAACCATGTTATTTACATCGTGACCCCATTTATACAA